>JAVTVY010040935.1:0-195639 GCA_036873755.1 Hanleya hanleyi | reverse complement strand
GGGCACCAGAGCTGATAGGCTGGTTGTCTGCGTAGGGGTCAATGATATGTTTAGCCATCCCCAGTGTGACGGCTATATAGCATCTGACCTAAAGCAGATAATCACCTTGAGCAAAAGACTATCTCACCAAGTGGTGATGTGCTCAGTCTATGAAGCAGGATGGAAGGAGAAGGAGCCAAAGCGAAAGAACAAAAAGGCTAGCCTACCGCCAGGTCAGGTCAATCAGAGGCGACAAGAGTACAACATTAAACTCCAAAACTTGGCGAAGAAAGAAGAAGTCGCTATACTTGACTTGGCAACCATCTTCCAGGACAGGAAAGGAGGGAGCAACAATGGCCCAGGGTGGTATCTAAAAGATGCATTGCATCCCACCTTGAATGGTTCTGCCGCCATCGAAGTCTGCCTAAGCCAGCTGCTCAAGGGTCAACCAGTCACACCACCATCGCTAAATCACCCACAGCTGTACCACAACTCCCCAAAGAGTATCCAGTCGGCGGAGATTAAACGACGAAAGGACCTGTCCGTTGCCAATCGTCACTTGCGTGAGATGCAGGAATCCGTTGACCCGCTGACGGTTACAGTGGAAACCTGCGACCAACCTGCTTCCGAGGACGAAGACTCTGGGGATGACCGATCCTGGGACAATAAACGAAGAAAATGTGTTTTATAACAAGAACTTTTACCATAATCATTCTGTTTTGAAATTGTTCCTTGCCACAGTTGGTATTGTGAGGTGGCTGGATTTTTCCCTGGATGTATGCTGGAGCAATCATGTGAGGTTTGTTTGGGTATAGCTGCTGCTGACGGGGTGGCTCTGGTTTTTTGTACGACTGGGTCATCCTTCTTCTTCAAAAGGGGGGGAGAGTGTAAACCCCCAGAGATAGCCTCTGGGTGTTCACTTAGAAAATGTAGCCCCATCCTTGTGGACCCTCGTATCAGAACGAGGGTCACGTGTTGAGGTTGGAATTCCTGGGCTGTATTGGGCTGGTCAGCCTCTTTCCCTGCCAGCATCTCATTGAATAACATCACACTGAACGTCTCCATACATTTAAATTCAGGTGAGAGTCCATCTACCCCAATCTCTGAATATCCATTACCCTTTATTCCATGAAGGTCAATTATTATTGTTTAATTGTTTAACAGTAATTTCTATAAATGCATATCTGGAAATTAATTGGAAATTATCAATTGTTGATTAGATACTGCCCTGTGAGATCGGCCCTTTAAATTATTTCTTTCTGGTTTATTTCTTCACAGTGTAATTCTCTACTGTTTAGAGTTTTTATTTAATCAACTAGTCTAAACAATTCTATTCACAAGAATCATTTGACACTATTACAGTTTGTTAAGAAAGCAAACAATTAGTTGTTTATTTAACAGATGTGTGTAATCTTTAAAATTATTGAATTTAGTCTGAGTGATACATGTCCAGATTTAAAACCTATTGTCAGATTTTAGGAATATTCAAATGAAATCAAACAAAATCAGAGTTGCTGGACTGTTTTTGGAAATTAACTTTTCCTGCCTGCATGGTAATATTTTGGCACACAGTTTAAAAATTAGTCTTCCATGTGGCTGACTGGAGGATAGAATTTCAGCCACTGGACCAAGACTTTGACTGGGGCATTTGACAAACCACATGTGTGAACTTTACTGACCTCCGATCCCTTATCTGTTTTACTCCCAGACATCCTCAGACAAGATGTCTGCGCCCATGGATTGGCAGGATGTAAACACACCAGTTTACAACAACAACGTAAAATGTGTTGCTGGACTTCAGGGTTTTGGAACTTAGTATATTTTGTGAAATTCCTCTCAGTCTTTAACAACAGTAGTAATTGGTTACCAGACTATTTCAGTTATATGGTATTCTAGGTTTTCATTTAATTAGGGTGTTATCTGACATTTAGCCGAGATCTCACAGGACAGGTATCATTGTTATTTACAACAACATCATGCAAACAGTTTAGGTTTGCATATCACAGTATATGTGCGCTATTGTTGTGTTGGGGGAATGAATTACTATTTGTTACTGTTTTACCGCAAACACATATCCACCTAAGCTTCATTGATTTATTAACATGTTAACTACTACATGCTCACATGTTCAATAACTTTCTTTGGCATAAAGTTAATGTTCTTTTTTAACATCTGAAATACTCAAACAAATGTCGCGCAATATTTGCCCAAGCGGTCAAATAACAGTTGTCGCCCTTTTGTTTACATTTACATAACACTGACCAAGCCTTTGTTTATATATGTTAAGTCCATAATGTAATGTTAAATGTTAACTGTTTGGTTAAATCCTTTAGGGATATTATTATATTTGGTTGATTAAAATCCTTAAGGGATCCTCAAAGTCACATTAAAGTACCATAAATAATCAGTGGTATTAAATATATGATATATATTCCCCAAACATAATTGTCGAATTGATACGCGTTCAAGTTAAGCCTTTGTAGGGCTGTTAACTGGTTTCGCATTATGCTGCACTTAGGCATTTATCGTTGGACATGGTTTTGATAACTGTAACACACAGTTAGATAATACATATTCTATTGTTTACATGTACGTACATCCCAACCATCTCACATATACACATTTGTTTATATGTCTGCTTCTATATGCTCATGTTCATATAACGCTATATGGTTATGGGAATGTCCATATTGTATATGCTCGGTTGGAGTTGATATCGGTTGACACACACCCATATTAAATGTTCATGAGATAGCAGATCGTACTGTACAACCATAGATTTTTGGTTGTTTCTTGGTGTTGGTTAAATGTAGCATTGGCCATGTTATTTATACTAATTACCTTTTTTGATCCGGGTGACCGCGGACCCGTGAAAAGTGATGTTATTGTGTATTACTATTACAAAAGTAATACTACAATTATGTAGATCACATTTTGATTTAACAGTGCGAGGTTAAGTGTCAATTGTGTATCAACTCCATCCATCTTGTTTATATATCTGGTTTACACATTTGTGAGTATGTGTTATAGCCAATACACAGGTGTCTCAACCTCTTAACTTATAAGGTATTCAGTAGTATATAACATGTGTTATCTGTTGTCACAGTGAAAACTATATACTGCTTCAGTAACCATGTATACAGCCCTATTTCATAATATAATTGTCACAGCTCTTTCCCTGCCAGCATCTCATTGAATAACATCACACTGAACGTCTCCATACATTTAAATTCAGGTCCCGGACGACTAGATGCTCGGCCAACGTCAAAACTTCATCCATAAGTGAAAACCCTCAGGTGGTAGACACTTGCCTTTTGAAGCACATCATTGGAACTTCTGATACCTTTTAAATAACCGGCCTGAACCATTTACATAATTTATTTACACGCTTTGTTTATCTCTATTTATCTTTACAAATATCTGTCAGAATAAATCACCTGTGTATTTTATACTCTTATCATTCCGGGAGTTTGTGTTTGTTAATGTAGTTTGACATATTATCAAAACTCAAGCGCTACACACTTGCCCGTGATTACCGTGAGACAGTGCTGTCCTAATCACGCAGTACAAACACGTCTTACATAAGGTGCATTATGCATTACAATATGCCTCAACATCCAATTGAACTTTTATTAGTTTCATAACTTACACGAACTGGTGATTGATACATCAAATATTACCACTGGGACTTTTTAGTCCCGTTTCAAAAAGGTCTGATATTACCCAACGGGACTAAAAAGTCCCAAAACTAATTAACCTAATTTCGATAGGAAACTGAGATGTTTTCCCAAAAATGAAACTAGCATTATGTTCTTGATGTTAGAAATCATTCATAAAAAAATTCCCAGTTAGACTGACTAAAAACTTCCTCAAACTAGAGTGCAACAATTTTCTTCTGAAATCCACTACGTTTTGCTGAGTGGGTTATCCGCGTGTCTGATGACGGCACCGATGGTTGTTGATCACAGCTCGCTATAGTTTGTTTCAGATAGTCGGGGACAACCGTCCGTGTGTACCTAAATGTCCCGACGGCAGGTTTGTGGAATTGACTGTGAGCTCAGTCACTTAAGAGGGGGTGGGACTTTTAAGTCCCGTCGGTAAACAAAGGGTTAACTTTACAACTGCATAACAATGTAACAAAATATGATAATAACTGTGTCGTTGTATCGATACATGTTATAAATTCAGGAAACAATGTAGCAAAATATATCAACAAACTACAGTTTTATAGTATGTAGCCGAGTCAGAAAGTCGCATACACATGTAACTGATATATTATTTATGGTAGATCCTGCTGGGCTGCTGCTGCTGAAAAATAAATAAATAAATAAAATAAAATAAATAAAAAAATAAAAACAATACATTCTTTTCTTTCAACATAGCGATTTAATGAAGGACAACACAAGTATTTTATTTGTGGTCGAAGAAAAAGTGCTGCGGTGACACGCATTTCTGTTTGTGTGTAGCTGCATGAAGTCTGCAGCTTTTGAGAATAACACAATGACTCACGGACTGGCCAAGAACCACTTTCTGAGCATTGGTACCGTTGTATTATTATTAGGATTACCGTAATCCTAATAATTCTGACTTGCCGGTGCTTATATCTACGAGTGAGTGAGTGAATTTGATTTAACGTCGCTTTCAACTATATTCACATTCCTTTTCACACCCATGGCAGGACAGCAGCAACGCAACTTGACTGCGTGGTGCTTAGTTGGTTCGCCGCGATATGACAGAAAGCGACGTTAAATCCTATTCACCCACTCTCTCACTCACTCGCACCCAGTAACCACGTGGGTGCCTCTCAGCTCTTACCAGGAACGGCGGAAAAGAACAAGAAAAAAGACAGAAACAGATCAAACAACAGCCCAAGGGGCTTCAATATACGCCCGCGTATCTGAAATTACATTGGTCCAAATTTCAAGGTTGTTTAATAGCCTTGATTCCACTTGGTAGCTAGCCTACAATTTTGTGCTTCTGAGAATGTAATGTTAATGGATGAATGGACAGAACGCAATATCGCATTACACGACTTCGTCTTCTGTGACTTTTAATGATTTCTTGCTTTTGGGGTCACAGTGACCTTGACCTTTGACTCACATTTTCATGTCCCTCTAATGTATCTACTGGCAGAAAAAAAGTTATATTTTAATGATTTTGAGATCAGTGAACTTGACCTTTGACCTTGACCAAAATTTTGGTACACGACACATCGTCTTCCCTCAATGTATCAATGGACACAAAAAATCATGATTTGTATGAATTTCATGATTTTGGGTGTAGGTGACCTAGACGTTCGGCATTGACCTACATTTTTGGTATGTGCTACATCATGTCCCCCTAATGTATGTACCGACACAAAAAAAGCATTTCCAAAGATTTCTTGATTCTGGACTCACAGTGACCTTGACTATTGACCTTGACCTAAATTTTGGTAGATGACAAATCGTCTCCCCGTAATTTCTCAATGGACACAAAAAAATCATGATTTTTAACAATTTCTCGATTTCGGGGTCACAGTGACCTTGACCTTTGACCAGATCACTTGACCTACATTTTGGTATGACAGATCGTGTCCCCCTAATGTATCTACTGACACTAAAACATGTTATTTTAATAATTTCCTGATTTTGTGGTCGCAGTGATCTTTGACCTTTGACCTCGACCTAATTTTTGGTATGCGACACTTCATTTCGCCCTATTGAATCCACTTACAAAAAATTTGAAATTTTTAATGATTTCCTGATTTTTAGGCCACACTGACCTTTGACCTTGATTCTAGGGTCACAGTGACCTTGACCTTTGACCTTGACCTACATTTTGCTAGGTAACACTTCATGTCCCCCTAATGTATCTACTGACACAAAAAATGTTATTTTTAATACATTCCTGATTTTGGGGTCACAGTGACCTTTGACCTTCGACCTGGACCTATTTATTGATATGCGACACTTCATTTCCCCCCTATTGAATCCACTCACAAAAAATTAGAAATTTTTAATGATTTCCTGATTTTTCTATCACACTGACCTTTGACCTCTGACCTCGACCTACATTTGATATGAAAGACATTGTTCCCCCCTAGGGCATCCACTCACCAAAAATTAGAACTGTACTAGAAAACTGTCAATGATCAATGATTTCCTGATCCTAGGCAACAGTGACCTTTGACCTCGACCTCAATTTTGGTACGCGACACATCGTCTCCACCTAGTGTATCCACTCACGAAAAATTGCAACTGTGGATAGAAAACGTTCACAGATATAGACCGGACACGAACACTTCAGTGATTTCCTGTTTTTTAGGCTAGTGACCTTTGACCTCTGACCTTGACCTTCACTTTAGTACGCGACACATCGTAGGGTATCCACTCACCAAAAATTAGAGCTGTAGATACAAAACTGTCCCAGTTATAGACCGGACACGAGGGACGGACAGACGGACAGACGGACAAATCGTCTCCCCGTAATTTCTCAATGGACACAAAAAAATCATGATTTTTAACAATTTCTCGATTTCGGGGTCACAGTGACCTTGACCTTTGACCAGATCACTTGACCTACATTTTGGTATGACAGATCGTGTCCCCCTAATGTATCTACTGACACAAAAACATGTTATTTTAATAATTTCCTGATTTTGTGGTCGCAGTGATCTTTGACCTTTGACCTCGACCTAATTTTTGGTATGCGACACTTCATTTCGCCCTATTGAATCCACTTACAAAAATTTGAAATTTTTAATGATTTCCTGATTTTTAGGCCACACTGACCTTTGACCTTGATTCTAGGGGCACAGTGACCTTGACCTTGACCTACATTTTGCTAGGTAACACTTCATGTCCCCCTAATGTATCTACTGACACAAAAAATGTTATTTTTAATACATTCCTGATTTTGGGGTCACAGTGACCTTTGACCTCGACCTCAATTTTGGTACGCGACACATCGTCTCCACCTAGTGTATCCACTCACGAAAAATTGCAACTGTGGATAGACAACGTTCACAGATATAGACCGGACACGAACACTTCAGTGATTTCCTGTTTTTTAGGCTAGTGACCTTTGACCTCTGACCTTCATTTTAGTACGCGACACATCGTAGGGTATCCACTCACCAAAAATTAGAGCTGTAGATACAAAACTGTCCCAGTTATAGACCGGACACGAGGGACGGACAGACGGACAGACAGACAGACGCCTCGACAGACAGACGGACGGAAACCGCCATCACATAATACGTCCGCCTTTTGGCGGGCGTATAAAAAAAACGATAAAGCAAAAAACCTAAATCTGTATTGAATGCAGATTTTACTTTTCAATATCGTCTGTCAAATCCAAGCCATGACGGATAGCTTGTACACTACAACGAATATCAGCCACTTCAACAGGAAATATTTGTGAGCTTATGATCTCTCCGAACATGACCCTATTTGAACGAATTAAGTGCCAGTCAATGTCTTCATCTGGTTGCTTTGAAGTCAGATGTTTGTAGGCTATCCAAGATTTTTTTTATATAAGATACGCCCTCATGTTGTTTCCTCTCGGACTTCAAAGAGTTTGTCCTTCAGCTTCTTCTCTACTTGGGGAGCATGAGTTCCTTGATGGGAATGGCATATTCCGGTTAAGCAAATCGGATACACCATGCCCAGTGTGGTGTTCTGATCTGGATGGATTAGAGTTCCATTTGGAATGGCATAAGCCATTCCCCTCTTGTTATGGCATTGCCATCCTTTGTCCGCCCAGTTTAAACAAAGTATGCCATGGAGTTCCTAGGAGTTCCAACTCCTCGCAGCATGCCTGTCTGTTTGGAATGCCTTATGTCAGTTCCTAACATGCCCCAATTTCAAGAAACTGAGCTTTAATCTAATTAAACGGAGATTCCACGAAGGTAGCGTATTGCCCCAAAACACCCTCCGTTCATTGGTTGATACTTTAAACGGACAGTTCCTGTAATAACTGTACAGCCCTAATCTGCCTACAAGGCCTGGTATGGATATAGGAGTACCGGTATACAGAACTGTATCATGGAGGATGACTCATTCACACTCAAAAGTCACACTCATAGATTCACACTCACAATTACAACACATATAAGGGAAGCTGTAATCATGGTAATGGGAATTCACACTCATAAGTTGTTTGTTGAGAAACAACAAAACTGGCCAAATATACAGAGATTATCACCCACTGAGGCCCTGGAAAATGCGATCAGGATGCGCAAACAACTCTTTCAGGACATGCTGCCCGAACAATATCCAGGCCTGCCCGACGACGATTAGGTCACACCTAGCAAAGATGAAAGATTCTGAAACGGTGACTTCTGATTGGACAAGAGCAGCCGAGAATACATCTAGCGCAGTAACGGGCAAGAACGAATATGACTGATACAGCTACAGCGCCAAATGGCGGCCTCTGATTGGACAAGAGTCTTCTTGAATTCTAAACATACACAACGCGGTTCCCCCAGCGTGGGTATGATGTACTGGAGGGGAGAATAAGCCATATGAAAAAAAACATGTTGTTGTTCTCTCATCTCTCATCCTTGATGTTGTTGTTTTTCTTTCATCTGTGTATATCATGGCGTCAAGGAGTTATGCTAGGGCGTTAAGGCGTAACGACGGAAGCTCGGAGCTCGGGGATGGAGTAGTCGGGAGCTCGGAGCTCGGGGATGAGGCAGGCGGGAGCTCGGACCTCGGGGCCGCAGACCCCGATAAGCCAGGGACCGATATTAGCCCTTTGGGACGAGGATGATAGGAGGTTTCCCCTATTGTAGGGGTAAAGTCCGTGTTCCGCTTTTGATATTTTCGGGACAAATCCTAAATTTGCATACACCCACTCCCCCACCCTACCTCTCTCAGCAGGCCCCGATAAGCCAGGGACCGATATTAGCCCTTTTGGACAAGCTTGATAGTTTTCCCCTATTGTAGGGGTAAAATCCGTGTTCCGCTTTTTATAATTTCGGGACAAATCCTCAATTTACATGCACCCACTCCCCATCCTACCTCTGTCGGCAGGCTCCGATAAGCCCCACTAGACGTGGTTGATATGAGTTTTCCCCTATTTCAGGGATAAAGTCCGTGTTCCGCTTTCTATATTTTCGGGACAAATCCTCAATTTACATGCACCCACTCCGCCACCCTACCTCTCTCAGCAGGCCCCGATGAGCCAGGGACCGATATTAGCCCTTTTGGACAAGGTTGATAGGAGTTTTCCCCTATTGTTGGGGTAAAGTCCGTGTTCCGCTTTTTATATTTTCGAGACAAATCCTAAATTTACATACACCCACTCCCCCACCCTACCTGTCTCAGCAGGCCCCGATAAGCCAGGGACCGATATTAGCCCTTTTGGACAAGGTTGATAGGAGTTTTCTCTTATTGAAGGGGTGAAGTCCGTGTTCTGCTTTTTATATTTTCGGGACAAATCCTAAATTTACATACACCCACTCCCCACCCTACCTCTCTGAGCAGGTCCCGATAAGCCAGGGGACCGATATTAGCCCTTTAGGATAGGGCTGATAGGAGTTTTCCCTTATTGTAGGGGTAACGTCCGTGTTCCGCTTTTTATATTTTCGGGACAAATCCTCAATTTACATACACTCATCCTGCACCCAGGCCCCGATCAGCCGGGGGACCGATATTCGCTCTTTGGCATAGGGTTGATATGGATTTTCCTCTCTTGTAGGATTAAAGTCCGTGTTCCGCTTTTTATATTTTCGGGACAAATCCTCATTTTACATGCACCCAACCATGACTTGATAGGCAGACCCCGATAAGCCCGGGCACCGATATTAGCCCTTTGGGATAGGGTTGATAGGGGTTTCCTCTATTGTAGGGGTAAAGCCCGTGTTCCGCTTTTTATATTTTCGAGACAAATCCTCATTTTACATACACCCACCCATGACCTGCAGAATTCTTTCGAAGGGACCCCAAGTCCCCGACTCAAATAAATGGACGGCATACAAGTCAGTGCATGCATTCCTGATCACGTGACCTCCGCATGATGGAAAAAACCCAGATACAAGTCAGTACACGCATTCCATATGGTCCTGGAGGAGCGCTTCACTTTGACACCTCACTCGATCCAATCAGTCCACTACGGGCCCCTCCCGCCCCTGAAGATTGCGGAACATTCTCACGAAACCCCACGTATTTGGGACTACTTTCTGTCCGCGGAGGCAGACCACAACACCGCCAAACCGCATCACCGCGGAGGAATCCCCTAACATGTCTAAACATAATCCAAGGTCAGATGATGGACGGGATGAGAGGATACAGGTCAGTACATGCTCAAGTGCACTCAATGACCTTTGACCTCCGCCACGTGACCGCCTCAATATGCAAATTTTTGAGGTCAATGAGCGCTGTGCGGTGTTTTCTATACTACTTTTGTGCTGTGATAGTGGTCCCCCCCCCCATCACCAATTGCTTCCGCCGTGCCTGCTTACAACAACAAGCTGTCTGAGGAGCAGAGGCCTATCTTTACGATGACTTGGTGTGTGCACAATGATTTCTCCCCTTTACCCCGAAATCAAATGAGACCGCATAATGTGGACAGACCATGCAGAAAAACACAGCAGATCCAAGGTCAAAGAATTAAAGCTCTGTTTAGCGACAAAATTCATTTATGACATTTACCTCCTGGTGTCCCAGTTTCCTAATGGGATATTCAACCGCATTTGCGTACACTTCGCCATCCATAAGATGGCTTGCGAATCGTGTGTCTCCTTTATCGCGGAGCGATATCCGGTACTTTACCGTATTCTGTTCGGCCTTCATCCGGCGGAGAACAGACCCGAGAAGTCACGTGATATTGATTTCTGGAAATTCCCTCTTGCAGTTGCCGAAAGTAGGCTGAAAATGGATACACACGATCCCAGGCCGGTCAGTTTTACAGCATATAGATGACCCATGATGGTTACAGGTTGATTCAACCGCTCATTTCATATTCACCCTAGGATACAATATGACTATCTGCAAAGACAACTGTAATTACAAAAGCTATGTATTATTTAAAACATTTGACGACATTTTGGTCTCGAAACGGTTTTTTTTTGGCCAGACGAAGGTCAATAAGCGCGTATAAGGTCATTACATATATGTGCGAATTAAAGTTCGGTCATTTGGTGGGTTAATCGACCTCAGTAGTATATAAAAGGAAATCTCTGTTGAGGTGTGGGATAGAGGGAACGGAGTGAGGGGAAATGTGGTCGGTTGACCTTTGGCCTTGGATTGACCTCGGTTCTTGGAGGTCGCTTCCGGTCACGTCACTGGTGGATGGATGTAAAACTAGGATTTTCCGGGAAAATGTGGAAAAACAGAATTTACAACCTAAAATGCGGAAAATCTCGACAAATGGGTCTAGGTGGGCTAACCCTGGCCCAAATATACCGTGGAGAGTCTCGCCTTGAAGCGCTCGTGGAGTAGACTACTCTTAGGGTGGTTTGGACTGGAAATGACGTCATGATGCGCATGCGCAGTCGAGTAGTAGTGAAAAAGGGCATGTTGGTGGTGCGCAGGGGTGTGGTTGAGCCATCTAAGGGTCATCCTCGGTCCAAATATGCCGTGCAAACCATGGTCTTCAAGCTCCCAGCGTGTGGACTATGATTGGGGTGGTTTGGACCGAAAGTGACATGATGGTGCACATGCGCACTCGAGGACTTGTAGAGAAAGATGGCATTTCGGGTGAATCCTAGGGACATGCCTATATCTAGACCCATATACACAGACACCTAGATGCCATACGTTGTCTAAATGGGTCATTCAGTGTGTCGTATTGAAGAGCCCGTGGTGTAGATTACGACTGGGATTGTGACGTAATTATGCCCATATACGCACTCAGGCATAGTAGAGCAAGCGCGGAGTCACTTGGGTGCGCACTTGAGAAATGCCTACCAGTGAAATAATCCCCATAGAGGCGGATATGTGGCCCTTCGAAATGCATTGAGTGTATCCACAGAAGAATATTGAGAAAATTGACGTCATCTGTGACGTCATTCGTAGTAGAGAAAGCACAGAATCGCTGGAGTACGTACTAGGAGCCTATATACCCCTATACACTAGTCCATAGGTGTAACTAGTGGCATGTGTATACACCATAGCGTGTTCTTGGTTGGACATGAGTCTGGGGTTTAAGTCCCCCCCACTTCCACCTACACAAACACAAGCATCTATACCTAGTCACTGATCTCTAAACGGCTTAGCGGAATCAGATGAGAGAAAGAGAGACGTACAACAACAATAAGCCTATTGCGTATTACACAATTTATTATCCCCGCCATCACAACATACCCAAGCTATGGGTATGTTTACAATTCACGTACGCTCTTGTCGTGTATTGTGCAATCAGAAGCCGCTATTTGAGAAAGTTCAATCTTTGGCCGTGTTCGCTCTTGTCCAGTCAGAAACCGTCTTTTCAGAAACTGCCCATATTCTCTTGCAAGTGCTGCTTGGTCTTCCTGGTGGACCTCATCTTCACGACGTCGCGGTTTCTATTTGTGAGCCAAAGGCGAACCCTTCCCAACTTGCATAGCAAACCGCGTTCCGCCCACACTCCAGTTACGTGACCTAGAAAAACTGCGCTGATGGTATATAATACGTTTGGGTTTTACTTTCGCGGCTAAACTATTCGCTGATACCGAGTGTAAAATATTTAATCCAAGCACGCATAACAATAAAATATTAATGGATAGACAAGTGAAATTTTATAGAAATCCGTGCGTTTCAACCCAGTTCAAGTCCTTCACTTAGTGGGAAGGTGAAGTCGGATACACTGACATCGCGGGCCGCCTTTAAAGCTTCGGTGTTTTCTACCTTTGCCTGGCTTGTTGGATGTTTGATGGTAGATGAATGGGTTTATTTTCTCTTCAAATAGATTTTGTTTTAAACTATGTTTCCTTTATATTTATTAATGTTCATGGTTGTTGAAAAGGTGCAAGTTCATCTGCCACTGGATATCGCACAAGCTATGGTGTTTTCGAATCTGTTGTCACGGTCGCCATGGTCGCGGTGCTTAAGTGATCTGATTGGTCAATATGCGCAGGATGCCGCTGTGTGTCGTTGATCCCGATACACTGCCCAAGCGGACCAGGGGTTATATCTATCATACAGATAGAGATACCCCTGGTTTTAGCGAGGATGGGTGGACCTTTGCATGGGATCGCCATTCATTGCGGCAGCAGGCTATGCCGTTCATAGATGGCTTCTTGATGTAGGGGCCCATTTTGCTGTAATCCTCTTGTCAGTTATCCGTCCCGGCATCCTCGGTCGCCGCAGAATGGGTATTCGATTTTGATTCGATTTCCGGAATGTGTGTTTCTGGTCCTACTCACTCAATCTTCTCTCCCTGTCCACATTATCAGCCGAGCATGCAGCCTGGCTGTCAATTATTGGTATCATTGTCTAACGTCATTGTGTTCATTGACTTCTAGCTAGTCTCTCTACCCAAGTATATTTCTTTGGTGTCGCATCGTATTGTAGTGTCTGGTAAACGTTTATTCGCACTCAAGCCAACGATGAGCCATGATATTATAGACGTAACACAGTAGCGACAGCTATCTTAACGCTTCAACGCTTCAACGCCCAAGAGAGATAACTCGTGATCACGTGATATTGCATGGAATTGACACTAACTCATCAAAATGTAGTGATACTCGTCTCAGCGTCTCTCAGCTGCTGGAGCCGCCAGCACCTATGCAAGACGGTACATCTTCGGAAAATTTATGACCTATCCCAGGTTCTTAGCGTGACATGTACTTGATCAGGTCAGGGCATTTACAGCATTTCTGTTCTTCATTCACTACATATAGACAGGTCCCAGCCAAGAAAAAACTAAAAACTTTTCCGGTCAAAGTTTTCTCAGTGGTTCCGTCATCCTTGACTTATGACCTTTCAATTTAGCTGAGGGGCCACCCTGGATTTGGCCTCAAATCCAATATGGCGGCCAAAATCCAAAATGGCCGCCAATAGCCATAGAAGCTCACAATTTCCTGCTTGAAAATCAATTTTCTAACCACAAACGGGTTTTTTTTTCTAGTCCTACGTAGGATATGAATAATTATTTAATTTCGGAATGATTTGTAATTGGTCTGAAAATTTAATATGGCCGTCAAAATCCAAAATGGCGGCCAATGTCCATTGAATCACACATTTTCCTGCCCTAATATGTAGAGATGGACCATCCTTGGTCTGAATGCGTCCTGTGGGGTGTCATCTTGTAGCTCTCGGGGCGTAGACCCCGATTTGATGGATATCCATGTCATCGGTGACGTCATCGGTGACGTCAACAGTACGAGTAGTAGCGAAAGCGGGCATTTTGGGGGTGCGTGGGGGTGTGTTTGGGGTAAAGATGGGCCATCCTTGGTTCGAATGTGTCGTGTGGGGTGTCATGTTGTAGCTCTCGGGGTGTAGACCACGACTTGAGGTTTTTCCATGTCATCTGTGACGTCATCGGTGAAATCATCAGTACGAGTAGTAGCGAAAGCGGGAGTTTCGGAGGTGCAATGGAGTGCGTTTGGAGTAGATAACGACATTTTTTTCCATCCAGCTACCTGATAGAGTTACCTGTGAGTGTGAGTGCATGCGCGCGAGTGAGTGGGATCCGACTGGACTAATGTATCGTCTGTTTTCATAATTTTGCGCATGCGCAGTCTGGCCGTAGTATAGAAAGCAGGCATTTTGGGGATTCGTGGAGGTTTGTTGAGTTATTGAGGGATCATCCCTGGTCAAATGGACCTTGTGGGGTATCAGTGTGAAGCTCTCGTGGGTCCAACTGGCTTGTTTTCATTTTAAGTCGCGCCAATCTGCACATGCGCAGTTGGGGTGTAGTAAGTAAAGTGATCATTTTGGGAGATGCGTGGGGGTCTGTTGAGTGACGAGGGACCATTCTTGGTCCGAATGCCTCGTGTGAGGTGTCAAAGTGAAGCTTTCGTGGTGTAGATCATGACTTGAGGGGTGTCCCTGTCATCTGTGACGTCAATCTTGAAGGCATCAGTAGGAGTAGTAGCCAAAGTGGGAATTTTGGGGGTGTGAATTATGGTGTTTGGGGAGAGAGGGACCATGTTTGGTCCAAATGGCCCGGTTGGGGTGTCCTAGTGAAGCTTTCGTGGGGTAGAGTCAGACTGGCATATTTTTTATTGAAAGTCGCGCCAATCTGAACATGCGCAGTTGTGGTGTAGTTAGTAAAGTGGTCATTCTGGAGGTGCGTGGGGATGTGTTTGAGCGATTGAGGGACCATTCTTGGTCCGAATGCGTCGTGTGAGGTGTCAAAGCAAAGCTTTCATGGTGTGGACCACGACTTGAGGAATATGCGGGTAATCTGTGACCATCCGTGGTCCGAATGCTTCGTGTGAGGTGTCATCTTGTAGCAACACCCACCAACGACAAGCTCAATGCTTCAACGCCCTGGTGAATTATCCCTGATGCCCTGCGCGCCTATACGTAGCTCTACGGGTATAGTCCGTGATAAGTACTCTTCTGATTGGTTAGTCCAAAAGTAGAGCAACAACAACAACAACATCAACGATTACAGGTCAATCCTTTTATTAGCTTGAAAGCGACGTTAAACCCTATTCACTCACTCACTCACTCCTTTTATTAGCCCCTCCATCACAGCACATCCACGCTAAGGGATCCACTATGGGTGTGTTTACAATTCACTTATGCTATTGTCCGTGTATTCAGAAGTTCATTGTTCTGATCTCAGAATGATGAGGGACACGAGTTAATCCCTATATGTACAGACACCACCACACACCGCACCGCACCCGCAGCCTGGTGTACCCTATACCTTAATGGATATAGGGTACAGGGTGCACCACAGGTACGCGCACATGCATGCGATTACGTCACTTCCGAGCTCTGAGCTCCACAAGCTTTGAGCTCCAAGAGCTCCCATCCAAGAGCTCTGCCACATGGGAGCTACCACCACCACCGGTCGTTGACGGGCGTCAACGCCCGGTGGTAGTGGTGTTGGTGTGCGGTAGTGTGTGGGGGTGGTAGAACTGGTGTGTGGTGGTGGTAATACTGGTGTGTGGTGGTGTCTGTACCTATAGGGATTAACTCGTGTCCCTCATCATTCTGAGATCAGAACAATGAACTTCTGAATACACGGGCAACAGCATAAGTGAATTGTAAACACACCCATAGCGGTTCCCTTAGCGTGGATGTGCTGTGATGGATGGGATAATACAAGGATTGACCATTAATCTTTGATGTTGTTGTTGTTGTTCTTGTTGTTGCTCTACTTTTGGACTAACCAATCAGAATAGTACTTATCACGGACTTTGTGGTTAGAAAATTAATTTTCGAGCAGGAAATTGTGAGCTTCTATGGGTATTGGCGGCCATTTTGGGTACTTATTACGTACTACACCCGTAGAGCTACGTATAGGCGCGCAGGGCTTCAGGGCTAGTTCACCGTGGCGTTGAAGCATTGAGCTTGTCGTTGGTGGGTGTTGCTACAAGATGATTCCTCACACGAAGGATTCAGACCACGGGTGGTCCATTTCTATCCCAAATACCGTCCTTTACACCCCAAAAATATCTACTTTGGCTACAACTCCTACTGAGGACATCAGCAATGACGTCACAGATGACCCGCATATCCCTCAAGTCGTGGTCCACACCATGAAAGCTTTGCTTTGACACCTCACGCGACGCATTCGGACCAAGAATGGTCCCTCAATCGCTCAAACACATCCCCACGCACCTCCAGAATGACCACTTTACTTACTACACCACAACTGCGCATGTTCAGATTGGCGCGACTTTCAATAAAAAATATGCCAGTCTGACTCTCCCCACGAAATCTTCACTAGGACACCCCAACCGGGCCATTTGGACCAAACATGGTCCCTCTCTACCCCAAACACCATAATTCACACCACCAAAATTCCCACTTTGGCTACTACTCCTACTGATGCCTTCAAGATTGACGTCACAGATGACAGGGACACCCCTCAGGTCATGGTGTACACCACGAAAGCTTCACTTTGACACCTCACACGAGGCATTCGGACCAAGAATGGTCCCTGATCACTCAACAGACCCCCACGCACCTCCAAAAATGACCACTTTACTTACTACACCCCAACTGCGCATGCGCAGACTGGCGCGACTTAAATTGAAAACAAGCCAGTTGGACCCACGAGAGCTTCACACTGATACCCCACACGGTCCATTTGACCAGGGATGGTCCCTCAGTCACTCAACAAACCTCCACGAATCCCCAAAATGCCTGTTTTCTATACTACGGCCAGACTGCGCATGCGCAAAATGATTAAAACAGACGATACATTAGTCCAGTCGGATCCCACTCACTCGCGCGCATACACTCACACTCACAGGTAACTCTATCAGGTAGCTGGATGGAAAAAAATGCCGTCATCTACTCGCACTAAACGCACTCCATTGCACCTCCGAAACTCCCGCTTTCGCTACTACCCGTACTGATGACTTCACCGATGACGTCACAGATGACATGGAAAAACCTCAAGTCGTGGTCTACAACCCGAGAGCTACAACATGACACCCCACACGACACATTCGGACCAAGGATGGTCCATCTTTACCCCAAACACACCCCCACGCACCCCCAAAATGCCCGCTTTCGCTACTACTCGTACTGATGACGTCACCGATAACGTCACTGATGACATGGATATCCATCAAATCGGGGTCTACACCCCGAGAGTTACAAGATGACACCCCACAGGGCGCATTCGGAGCAAGGATGGTCCATCTCTACATATTATGGCAGGAAAATGTGTGATTCAATGGACATTGGCCGCCATTTTGGATTTTGACGGCCATATTGAATTTTCAGACCAATTACAAATCATTCCAAAATTGAATAATTATTCATACCCTACGTAGGACTAGAAAAAAACCTAGTTTGTGGTTAGAAAATTGATTTTCGAGCAGGAAATTGTGAGCTTCTATGGGTATTGGCGGCCATTTTGGATTTTGGCCGCCATATTGGATTTGAGGCCAAATCCAGGGTGGCCCCTCAGCTAAATTGAAAGGTCATAAGTCAAGGATGACGGAACCACTGAGAAAACTTTGACCGGAAAAAATGTTAGTTTTTTCTTGGCTGGGACCTGTCTAATAGTACTGTTCACACGCCCTATGATATGAACTTTTGTAGCTAACATTATGCAAGTTTTGTTGTTAAAAAAATAAAACTGAACGTTGAACTTGTAGGCCTGCGTATCGTATCCTTCGTAAATTCCACTTTTACATAGGAGCACCTCCTTACGGAGTACATATTTATTATTATACAATCAATTAGAACCACTCAACATGTTTTATAGCTCGACTATCGTGCTGTGAAGTGAACATTTATTATACAATTCTAGAATTGGACGAACTACTATCCTGAAAGTACATTAATACAATTCTACAATTTGGACGAACTACCATCCTGAAAGTGCTGTGATAGTCTAACCATGTGAGCTTCCTAGCGGTGTATGCGATGTACTACTGTGAGTGAATTTATAGAGCGGTCACTGAAAGACACACAGGTACTTTATTCCCCAAGTGCCTCCGCTGGCGAAGGTCTAGTGTAGCAACTAGTTCCACCATCAGCCCATTTTACCCTGGACACCGAATCAGCCCAGCGCCTTGTGAATAGGCGAGTATATATGTAAGCGGTCACTGGCGAGGCGCGAACCCACGCCAACTGTAGCACTCTGGGTCTGAGTCAAACACGCTAACCACTTGGCCACGACACGCTCACCTACTCGTTTGAAGCAGCAGACATTATAAATTTAGTTGACCTAGATTCTGCATTGAAGATCAACCATTGAAACGCGGAAAACAATGAATTACGTCAATTATACCGTATTTTCGCCTGCATGTTGTCTGATCGTACTATTCTTGTTTATCTAATGATGCTAAACAATAACGATCTTGTGAACTTTGGGATAGGTCATAAATTTTCTGAAGATGTACCATTTTGCAGCACCTGTAGCTTGTAAGTGACGTCGTTGCCGGAAGTGACGTCATGGCGCATGGTGGCGCAACCTAGACCTTACAACTTGTAGTCGGAAGGGTGCGCTAGGGTCCAGATGGCGCCACCATGCGCCTTGACGCCACTTCCGGCGATGAGGTCATTTCCGTGATAACGTCACTTCCGGCGATGTCGTCGCTTCCGGTGATAACGCCATTTCCTGCGATGACGTCACTTCCATCACTTCCCCCCCCTACAGAACATTCTGCGCTATCTCCGGATCGACAAAAAATTGAGAGGTGCACCGCTACTTTGTAGTTTATCATATTGGGGTACTTTTGAACTTATTTGCTTATTCCCCCGAGCAGAGGATTATGGATAAATTCAAGATGGCGGCCTTGTTGAGTATCAGAAAAGTGAAGTTTTTGTCATTTTTCCTCAAAATTTCTGCTTATCCACCAGTAAAATTGGGCAAAAACTATTTTATCTCGCATTAGATTAATATTTACTAATTTATCATGCAGTTTTTGTGGAGAAATTACATCAATAAAAAATCGAAAAATCTGTCAGAAAAATTCGAACAATTAAAGCGGCCATCTTGGACCGTTTTACAGTTTCTGATAGAGCTTGACTCAAAGGGCACAGTGTGGTAAGTTTCGGCTCTCCTAGCTCAAGGGATAAGAAAAAATATTTAGAGGGGCCCGAAATGCACCCCACCTACCCCAGGCCTGCACAGGTCTCAAACAGCGCAAGCCAAGTAGGTTTAAGGCGTTTTTTACGAAACGAGTGGTAAGGCGCAAGGACGAGCGTTAAGGCGTATCACTTAGACAATTCAGAGCTGCTGGGCTATCTCTCTAGGGCGTTAAAGTGTTAAGATGGGTGTTTCCGGGCGTTACTATGTCACGTCTATAATACCAACCCTAGCCGAAAGACGTGCACCGTCACACAGAGTGGCTAGAATTCGGAACCCACTGAAGCAGATAATGATGCAGAGACCGCGAGGAGTCTACCCTCTGATACGAAGAGCCTACCCACTGACAGCCAGGCTGAAGGCTCGTCTGATGATGTAGACAGTGAGGGAAGCCTGAGTATTGGGATCATATCAGTTATTGCAGAGACATCGTCCATTTTTCATCTGCTGGCTCGTGCAAAGTAAACTCCTCAGCTTATTCCGAGCCACGACGAAGGATAACTTTGGACAGATTATCTATGTTTGTGGTTGAAGGGTTAGAGGAAACTCGGACTAATCATTGCATAGACATTTCCTCAGTTGTTTATCCTTACAAGGACATTTCCTCAGCGGATGGCCCTTTGCGAATACATTTTCTCATCTGCTGATCGTTTTAAATACATTTTCTCATCTGCTTGCATTGTAAGGACATTTATAATTTTGCGTTTAATTTCCTCAAGATTTGCAAAGACATTGCTTCAGTTGCTGCTGCAACGGGTCACATCTTAGGAATGACTGAGTGCTAACTGGCATACGAAACTTGTCTTTCGATTATTGACGCGGAAATTCCTTTATGGTCGATGGCTGACTACTGGATGTCGGATCTGACGCAAGAACAAGCAGCTTAGGAAATGCCTTTGCAAGGGCCATTAGCTGTGGAGATATCTTTGTAAGAACCAGCAGCTGAGGAGATGTCTATGAAAGAACCGACAGCTGAGGAGATGTCTTCGTAAGAACCAACAGCAGCGAAGGAGATATCTTTGTTATTACAACACATGTAAGGGAAGTGGGAAGAGGTGCCGACATACTGACAGAACCACATGACTTCACAGTATAGTCTTCCGGTTAACCTATTCTAAAGCACATACCAAGAATCTAACGATTCGTGATATGTGTTGCATCTCAGGTACCAGCAGCTGAGGAGATGTCTTTGTAAGGATCAGCAGCTTAGAAAATGCCTTTGCAAGGGCCATCAGCGGTGGAGATATCTTTGTAAGAACCAGCAGCGGAGGAGATGTCTTCTTAAGAACCAACAGCAGCTGAGGAGATATCTTTGTAAGTACCAACAGCTGAGGAGATGTCTTTGTAAGGATCAGCAGCGTAGGAAATGCCTTTGCAAGGGCCATCAGCTGTGGCGATATCTTTGTAAGAACCAGCAGCTGAGGAGATGTCTATGAAAGAACCGACAGCTGAGAAGATGTCTTCGTAAGAACCAACAGCAGCTGAGGAGATATCTTTGTAAGGATGAGCAGCTGAGGAGATGCCTGTGTAAGGACCAGTAGCTAAGGAGATATCTTTTTAAGGACCAGCATCTGAGGAGAAATCTTTGTAATGACCGGCAGCTTTGGAGATACCTTTCTAATGGCCAGAAGCCCAGGAGATTCCTTTGTAACGGCCAGCAGCTGAGAAGATGCCTTTGTGTGAAACAACAACGGAAGAGATGTCTTCGTAAGAACCAGCAGCTCACATGTATTTGTAAGAACCAGCAGCTAAGATGTCCGTGTAAGAACATTCTGATCAGGAGATGTCTTTGTACGAACCAGCAGCGGCGACTTCCTTGTAAGAACAAGCAGCAGCTGAGGAGTGTCTTTGTAAGATCCAACAGCTAAGGATATGTGTTTTTAAGAAACAACAGCTGCGGAGATGTCTTTGCGAGAACCAACAGCCGAGGAGCTGTCTTTATAAGAATCAACAGCTGAGGAGATGTCTTTGTAAGAACCAACAGCTGAGGCGATGTCTTTGTAAGAGCCAGCAGCTGAGGAAATATATTTGCGATAAGCAGCAGCCGAGGAAATGTCTTTGTGATAACCAACAGCTGTTGAAATGGCTTCGTAAGGACCAGCAGCTGAGGAAATATGATTGTGAGGACCAGTAGTTGAGGAAATATCTTTGTGATAACCAGAAGCTAAGGAAATGTCCTTGGGAGGATGAGCAGCTGAGGAAATGTCATCTTAAGGATGAGCAGCTGAGGAAATGACTTTGTAAGGACTAGCAGCTGAGAAAATGTCTTTGTAAGTACCAGCAGCTGAGGAGATGTCTTTGAAAGGACCAGCAGCTGTGAAGATGTCTCTGTAAAGAGGGGGGGGGGAGAATTAATACGTAAACATTTGAAAGGGGGATTCTAAACTGTAAAACGGCATCGTTTTCCACCACCCCTTTGACCTTGCGTTTAATTGATTGAATGCACACTGGAGGTTATTTCCTTCATATGGTGGCAGCCTTTTCCAGACGTGGAGGAGGCCAGAATACCCGGAGACTATTACTGCCCGTCGGTAAGTAAGTGGCAAACTTTCACACGTGCACCAGCGTGACTCGAACCCAGGACGGTTCTAGAGCTATGATGGAAATGCTCTGACAACTCGTATATTGGTAATTGGTAAGCTGTTTCGCTGTGACAACTCGTACAGTGGGGATTGATGAGCTGTATCGTCGTCAGATGAAAATGACGGCATTTAACACAAAAGACTAGTCTGTAAGGCCCGATGTCAACCCAGCATCAACTTTCCACAAACGCCAACATATATCAAAGATCAAAAGGTCTGTACAGGGGGGCGGGCCTCGGGGCCGAAACGTCCACCAGCAGAATCTCGCCATATACAGGTAAAAATTACAACACATATAAGGGAAGTGGGAGGAGGTGCCGACATACTGACAGAGCCACATGACTTCACAGTATAGTCTTCCGGTTAACCTATTCTAAAGTACATACCAAGAATCTAACGATTCGTGATATGTGTTGTATCTCAGGTACCAGCAGCTGAGTAGATGTCTTTGTAAGGATCAGCAGCTTAGAAAATGTCTTTGCAAGGGCCATCAGCGGTGGAGATATCTTTGTAAGAACCAGCAGCGGAGGAGATGTCTTCTTAAGAACCAACAGCAGCTGAGGAGATGTCTTTGTAAGGATCAGCAGCTTAGGAAATGCCTTTGCAAGGGCCATCAGCTGTGGCGATATCTTTGTAAGAACCAGCAGCTGAGGAGATGTCTTTGTAAGTACCAGCAGCTGAGGAGATGTCTTTGAAAGGACCAGCAGCTGTGAAGATGTCTCTGTAAAGAGGGGGGGGGGAATTAATACGTAAACATTTGAAAGGGGGATTCTAAACTGTAAAACGGCATCGTTTTCCACCACCCCTTTGACCTTGCGTTTAATTGATTGAATGCACACTGGAGGTTATTTCCTTCATATGGTGGCAGCCTTTTCCAGACGTGGAGGAGGCCAGAATACCCGGAGACTATTACTGCCCGTCGGTAAGTAAGTGGCAAACTTTCACACGTGCACCAGCGTGACTCGAACCCAGGACGGTTCAGCGGTGTGAGTCTAGCATCTCTGTAAGCAGATGGGGAAATGTCTTTGAAAGAACCAGCAGCTTTGACGTATTTGTAAGAACCAGCAGCTCCGATGTCTTTGTAAAAACCAGCTGCTGAGGAGATGTTTTTGCAATGATCAACAACTAAGGATATGTCTTTGTAAGGACCAGCAGCTGTGGAGATGTTTTGTAAGAGCCAACAGATGAGGAGATGCCTTTGTAAGAAGAAGCATCTGAGGAGTCGTTTTTGTAAGAACCAGCAGTCTTTTTAAGAAACTGAAGAGATGTTTGCAAGAACCAGTGGCCGTGGAGATGTCTTTGTAAGAACCAGTGGCCGTGGAGATGTCTTTGTAAGAACCAACAGCCGAGGAGATGGCTTTGTAAGAACCAACAGCTGAGGAGATGTCTTTGTAAGAGCCAGCAGCTGAGGAGATGTCTTTGTAAGAGCCAGCAGCTGAGGAGATGTCTTGCTAGGAACGAGTAGCTGAGGAGATGCCTTTGCATGAACCAACAGCCGAGGCAATATGGTTGCGATAACCAGCAGCCAAGGAAATGTCTTTATGATAACCAGAGGCTGTGGAAATGGCTTTGTAAGAACCAGCAGCTGAGGAAATGTCTTTGTAAGGAATGGCAGCTTCTGAATTATATTTGTGAACACTTGTTTCAATTGTTACTGGCTTAAAATATTTTTTCTGTTTCCCCGCTTGTTGCGTCAATGTATTATTCCGTGGAATAGCTCTGGTATATTATACTTTGAAGGGCTTTCCAATTAAGCTTTGATTTTCCAAACTGTGACGAGTATATATATTTTTCGATCAGCAAAAGCTATGTATTTATGTTACACTGTCTATGATGAAATTCAAAGATTTACTTGTCAACCCCCACCATCACACCCTTCCTTCCAATGTATTCAAATCTTTGATAAATGTATCGGTGGGTTTGGCAGGACAATGGGGAGATGAATCAGCTTTGATAGTGCCAGTGATTTAATTATTGTGATTTTACGCAACGAAGTTAACTTCCTCATTCCCATTTGCCGACAACCTTTTTCAGCTCTTCAAATTTTGCAAGATCTTCCAAATGTCGTTAATATGAATAGCAGAAAAGTGTATTCCCAGTAGTTTGAAATGTTCACCCAGTCCGATGTTATATTTTGACAGTCCCATGCAAACTGCTTTTGTTTCCTCTACGTTTATTTTTAGTTCCAAATGTTTATAAAACTTGTCGATGCATTTCTGTATTTCCTTCAATGGTTGCAGCCGAGTGTCATCCGCATATTGGTTGATTTTGAATTTAGTGTGATTTATTTCACTACCCTTTTCCCCAACCATTGTTCCCAATATTTCAGCACAAAATATATGTACGGAGAAATTGGGTCACCCTGTCTACATCCCCTTTCTTTCTCAAAAAACGTTGACATGTTCATTTTGAATTATGTCTGTTGGACTTGAAGTGTGTAATAGGTTTATCTGACATCGCATTTTATCTCCAAAATTAAATGATATCGAGGACTTGTGATATAAATGTTCGAGTAGAAAGCCTTTTCAAAATCAATCATTAAGAGTAGACATTAATCCATATTTTAGCCTAAGGTTTTCCCCTATGAACCTTCCTGGAATAGACCCAAGTTCTGATATTTATGAATTAATGTGTCGAGGACAAAGTTTAGCTTGTTAGCTATACAAGCAGATGCTAGTTTGTAACTCACAATCAACAAAATTATTGATCTCCAGTTTTTAATGTGATTTCTCGGTCTGTTTAGTTTTCGGATGCATGTGATGACTCCCTGTCTTTGTGTTATTGATAATTCACCTTTATTGAACCCGGCGTTGATAGATCTCAACACGATACCCCCTGTTTTAAGAAGATTATTTAAAATACTCAAAGGGGAATCCGTCAAGTCCAGGACTTTCATCGTTTTTTTCATATTATTTAGAACTTTAGATAATTCTGCATATTTAACGTCTGATTCAAGTTTATCTGATTCTATTGTATCTGATATTTTGAAAATTAAGTTCCTAAATAGTAGGCCTACGATTCTTCTGTTGTTAATTAAAAATGTCCGATGTGTCGTATATATTCGCTCCCGAATCTAATGTTATTTTAGCGACCAATTTATTGGTGTGAATAATTATCTGCATATTTAGACGGTTAGAAGTTTATAGTTTCTCCACTTATTTCCATTAACATCTATAATAAGTTATAAATGAGACGCTATTATCGTAAAAGGGGTTTAGGATGATCCACTGGAGATGGGTAGGTTCTAACCTGGTGAAGAGGGGTGCGCGTTTGCATTCGTGGTGAAGGGGTCGGTTGTACGCCTGTGGCCGAGATTGAGAGGCTGTGTCTCATGATCGGTGTGGTTCAAGCGGACGATAAGCTCGGAATCGGGTCGGTGAGCGTCGATGTAATGCACTGTATTGTGCCGTTCTCCAATGTCACCTGACCTGCCCTCGCATTGGGAGAGTTCGTCCACCTAGGTTGGTTGAGTATAGAGGTGAGGTTAAACATCGTAAAACACACCCCCAGGAGGGCTGAGATAGTGAGCACAGCACCCACTTGTCCTTTTCAGATTTGAAGTGTCAGTGGTAGTCGCCCTTTGTCATCAATGTTTAGAGTTTAGTCTGAACTCGTATTTTTCTTTCACCTGGCCTGACGGGACTCACTAATTGAACGAACTCGGCCAGCCTTGCTACTTAACGTGATGCGTCGTCTTGCCTCGGCGTCGTTCGACATTTTTATGACCCGTTTTCCGGTGTAGTATAGTCTTCTTTGGATTTCACGTTGGACTGTAAAGCCTTCTCGTAAAACGTTCCTTCCAGTGAGTCCCCTTGGAAGGTCTTCCAATTCATGCACCCACTGGTGACGAGGTATGCGGTGTGTGATCACAAAAGTCCTGATCGCTGCAGTTTTGAAACTCTTCTCGAACTTGAACTGTTTTTCTCGGTAAAGCGCCCAACTTTCGGTTACGCATGCGCAACAGTACTCTAAACTCACCATACCATCTGGCTCATAACTGGGGCCAAAAATCTCGTGGGTGAAAGCGGTGAAGCGGCAAACTTCCGGTTGCAATCCCCTACCCAAATTACCCGGTGGCTCATTCCTGGATTCAGGAGTCTCACAGAATGAAATCCCATGTCTCTCACCCCTCTAATTCTGGGTAAAGCATCCTACTTCCAGCTATCGCCTATAGCAGATGCTGGGATTCAGGAGTCTGATTAGGTGAAACTCCGACGTCCCACTTCCCGTTGCGCATCCCCAATCCCATATCCCATGGCGCATGCCTGAGTCTAGGAGTCTCGTTGGGTGAAACCCCAATTTCTCTCACCCTCTCGGTCTCGGTAAAGCGTCCCACTTCCGGTTGAGCATCCCTAATTCCATCCCCATCATACCCCAAGGCACATCCCTAGGTCCAGGAGTCTCGTGATGTGAAACCTCATGTCTCTCACCTCTCTCACTGTCAGTAGAGCCTTCCACATTCGTTTGCTCGTGAACACACCTAATCCCCTACCACCATACCCTGTAACGCACGCCCGAATCTCGTGGGGTGAAATCCTTTTGTCCTTGACCCATCTCGCTTTCGAGAAAACGCCTCACTTCCGGTTCTGCATGCTCTTTTAGAGCGAGCTAGCCGTCCACCAATCACTGACTTGCCCCGACTGCACCGATCTGTACAGAAGTGTGAAAGTACCGAATTATTGGAAAGCCCACCCTGCCACTGGGTATCGCACAAGCTATGGTGTTTTCGAATCTGTTGTCACGGCCGCCATGGTCTCGGTGCTTCAGTGATCTGATTGGTCAATATGTGCAGGATGCCGATGTGTGTCGTTAATCGCGATACATTGCCCAAGCGTACCAGGGGCTATATCTAGGATAGAGATACCCCTGGTTTTAGCGAGGATGGGTCGACATCGGGCCTTACATCTAGTCTTTTGTGTTAAATGCCGTCATTTTCATCTGACGACGATACAGCTCACCAATCCCCAGTGTAAGAGTTGTCACAACGACACAGGTCACCAATTACCAATATACGAGTTGTCAGAGCATTTCCATCATAGCTCTCTAGATTTGTATCTAATACCGCTTATGCCGGTGCTAGAGGCCGTGTGGTCATGTCATCCAAGTTGCCACATGAATAGTTACAATAAAGGCGTACCTGAGATACAACACATATCATGAATCGTTAGCTTCTTGATATGTGCTTTAGAATAGTTTAACCAGAAGACTATACTGTGAAATCATGTGGCTTTGGCAGCATGTCGGCACCTCTTCCCACTTCCCTTATATCTGTTGTAATTCACAACAAGTAGCAGTAGAGGAAATGTCTTTGAAAATGTAAGCAATTGCGGAAATAGAGAAAGAGCAGATACCCGCCTAGTGACATATCAATGGACGGGTATCTGCTCTTTCTCTGTGTGGGAAGAAGTCATAGCCTGTTTAAAAGTGAACGAGTCTGAACAAGTGTGAACATCCCAGAATAAAGATGACGATGGATGCAGTTTTTGTAGAAGTCTATTCTGACTATTTATAAGCCTAAGCTTGATGTATTAAATCTGATGTACACCGTATATATATGCATTTTTCACTCTACCTGAGGATGGAGAAAGTAATTCTCTGAATGCTTGTAACTACAGTCAGAATGGACTGCTGCAAAATTGTATCCCTCGTCGTCTTCTGGGATTAGTTAAATCTCTCCATAATAGGATATACTGAAGTCTGAACATGTCGGGATGTATTAATCGCCCATCCATAGGCGGGATTTTTTTGTGAGGACATATACTCCGGATACCACGTTAAACCCGGTAGGCTTATAAGGTAGGGTGGGCTTTCCAATAATTCGGTACTTTCCCACTTCTGTACAGATCGGTGCAGTCGGGGCAAGTCAGTGATTGGTGGACGGCTAGCTCGCTCTAAAGAGCATGCAGAACCGGAAGTGAGGCGTTTTCTCGAAAGCGAGATGGGTCAAGGACAAAAGGGTTTCACCCCACGAGATTCGGGCGTGCGTTACAGGGTATGGTGGTAGGGGATTAGGTGTGTTCACGAGCAAACGAATGTGGAAGGCTCTACTGACAGTGAGAGAGGTGAGAGACATGAGGTTTCACATCACGAGACTCCTGGACCTAGGGATGTGCCGTGGGGTATGATGGGGATGGAATTAGGGATGCTCAACCGGAAGTGGGACGCTTTACCGAGACCGAGAGGGTGAGAGAAATTGGGGTTTCACCCAACGAGACTCCTAGACTCAGGCATGCGCCATGGGATATGGGATTGGGGATGCGCAACGGGAAGTGGGACGTCGGAGTTTCACCTAATCAGACTCCTGGAACCCAGCATGCGCTATAGGCGATAGCTGGAAGTAGGATGCTTTACCCAGAGTTAGAGGGGTGAGAGACATGGGATTTCATTCTGTGAGACTCCTGAATCCAGGCATGAGCCACGGGGTACTTTGGGTAGGGGATTGCAACCGGAAGTTTGCCGCTTCACCGCTTTCACCTACGAGATTTTTGGACCCAGGTATGAGCCAGATGGTATGATGAGTTGAGAGTACGGGTGCGCATGCGTAACCGAAAGTTGGGCGCTTTACCGAGAAAAAAAGTTCAAGTTCGAGAAGAGTTACAAAACTCCAGCGATCAGGACTTTTGTGATCACACACCGCATACCTTGTCACCAGTGGGTGCATGAATTGGAAGACTTTCAAGGGGACTCACTGGAAGGAACGTTTTACGAGAAGGCTTTACAGTCCAACGTGAAATCCAAAGAAGACTACTACACCGGAAAACGAATCATAAAAATGTCGAACGACGCCGAGGCAAGACGACGCATCACGTTAAGTAGCAAGGCTGGCCGAGTTCGTTCAATTAGTGAGTCCCGTCAGGCCAGGTGAAAGAAAAATACGAGTTCAGACTAAACTCTAAACATTGATGACAAAGGGCGACTACCACTGACACTTCAAACCTGAAAAGGACAAGTGGGTGCTGTGCTCACTATCTCAGCCCTCCTGGGGGTGTGTTTTACGATGTTTAACCTCACCTCTATACTCAACCAACCTAGGTGGACGAACTCTCCCAATGCGAGGGCAGGTCAGGTGACATTGGAGAACGGCACAATACAGTGCATTACATCGACGCTTACCGACCCGATTCCGAGCTTATCGACCGCTTGAACCACACCGATCATGAGACACAGCCTCTCAATCTCGGCCACAGGCGTACAACCGACCCCTTCACCACGAATGCAAACGCGCACCCCTCTTCGCCAGGTTAGAACCTACCCATCACCAGTGGATCATCCTAAACCCCTTTTACGATAATAGCGTCTCATTTATAACTTATTATAGATGATCAGCTACATTGTTAATGGAAATAAGTGGAGAAACTATAAACTTCTAACCGTCTAAATATGCAGATAATTATTCACACCAATAAATTGGTCGCTAAAATAACATTAGATTCGGGAGCGAATATATACGACACATCGGACATTTTTAATTAACAACAGAAGAATCGTACTATTTAGAAACTGAAAACTTTCCGAGGAACTTAATTTTCAAAATATCAGATACAATAGAATCAGATAAACTTGAATCGGACGCTAAATATGTAGAATTATCCAAAGTTCTAAATAATATGAAAAAACGATGAAAGTCCTGGACTTGACGGATTCCCCTTTGAGTATTTTAAATAATCTTCTTAAAACCGGGGGTATCGTGTTGAGATCTATCAATGCCGGGTTCAATAAAGGTGAATTATCAATAACACAAAGACAGGGAGTCATCACATGCATCCGAAAACTAAACAGACCGAGAAATCACATTAAAAACTGGAGATCAATAATTTTGTTGATTGTGACTTACAAACTAGCATCTGCGTGTATAGCTAACAAGCTAAACTTTGTCCTCGACACATTAATTCATAAATATCAGAACTTGGGTCTATTCCAGGAAGGTTCATAGGGGGAAACATTAGGCTAAAATATGGATTAATGTCTACTCTTAATGATTGATTTTGAAAAGGCTTTCTACTCGAACATTTATATCACAAGTCCTCGATATCATTTAATTTTGGAGATAAAATGCGATGTCAGATAAACCTATTACACACTTCAAGTCCAACAGACATAATTCAAAATGAGCATGTCAACGTTTTTTGAGAAAGAAAGGGGGTGTAGACAGGGTGACCCAATTTCTCCGTACATATATTTTGTGCTGAAATACTGAGAACAATGGTTGGGGAAAAGGGTAGTGAAATAAATCACACTAAATTCAAAATCAACCAATATGCGGATGACGCTCGGCTGCAACCATTGAAGGAAATACAGAAATGCATCGACAAGTTTTATAAACATTTGGAACTAAAAATAAACGTAGAGAAAACAAAAGCAGTTTGCATGGGGCTGTCAAAATATAACATCGGACTGGGTGAACATTTCAAACTACTGGGAATACACCTTTCTGCTATTCATATTAACGACATTTGGAAGATCTTGCAAAATTTGAAGAGCTGAAAAAGGTTGTCGGCAAATGGGAATGAGGAACTTCGTTGCGTAAAATCACAATAATTAAATCACTGGCACTATCAAAGCTGATTCATCTCCCCATTGTCCTGCCAAACCCACCGATACATTTATCAAAGATTTGAATACATTGGAAGGAAGGGTGTGATGGGGGTTGACAAGTAAATCTTTGATTTTCATCATAGACAGTGTAACATAAATACATAGCTTTTGCTGATCGAAAAATATATATACTCGTCACAGTTTGGAAAATCAAAGCTTAACTGGAAAGCCCTTCAAAATATAATATACCACAGTCATTATCATTATCAAAGTGCAAGAAGATGTCCATAAACATACCCACTCTCCTGGTATGTTCTGACCCGACATTGTCTGAATATTTACTGTGGTCATATTCACAGTTCCGTAAATATATGTAGTATATATATACGTCAGAGCAATGTTTCATGATAATTTCACTGTTCATCATGACCTGGGTATGACTGTATGGGATGTACTGACTTGGTTCTGGGTTTTCCCCGTTTTTCCCGTTTTCCCGTGCGGCGGTCACGTGATTAGGAGTGCATGTACGGACTTGTATGCCGTTCATTCATTTGAGTCGGGGACTTGGGGTCCCTACGGAAGGATTTTGCAAGTCATGGGTGGGTGTATGTAAAATGAGGATTTGTCTCGAAAATATAAAAAGCGGAACACGGACGTTACCTCTAAAATAGGGGAAAACCCCTATCAACTCTATCCCAAAGGGCTAATATCGGTCACTGGCTTATCGGGTTCTGCCTGGAGTGGATGTATGTAAAATTAGGATTTGTCCCGAAAATATAAAAAGCGGAACACGGACTTTACCGCTAAACTAGGTAAAAACTCCTATCAACCCTATCCCAAAGGGCTAATATCGGTCCCTGGCTTATCGGGGCCTGCTGAGAGCGTGGGGGAGTGGGTGTATGTAAAATTAGGATTTGTCCCGAAAATATAAAAAGCGGAACACGGACTTTATCCCTAAACTAGGGGAAAACACCTATCAACCCTATCCAAAAGGGGTCATATCGGTCCCCGGGCTTATCGGAGCCTGGGTGCATGGGTGGGTGCATGTAAAAGTTTCTCCAGAAAATATATAAAAAACGGAACACGGACTTTACCCCTAAACTAGGGGAAAACCCCTATCAAGGGCGTATATTGACTTCCATTGACCTTTGACCTCCAGTATAGAGTGCGTATATTCACTACCAATGACCTTTGACCTCAAAAATTTGCATATCGTGACCTTTGACAGCCAATCAGAAGCGACTATTTTCACCTCGTCTGACTGTATGCATGTACTGACTTCGTTCTGGGGGTTCTTCATCATGAGGAGTGCGCAGGTGTATGACGTCACTTCCGGTCTGCGTGAATCGGGCGTGACCTGGGACTATGGGATGCATGTACTGACTTGGTTCTGGGGTTTTTTTCATCACGGAGAGGTCACGTGATAGTTCAAGGTGATTTGAATGATAGGAATGCATGTACTGACCTGTTCATTCATCCGGGGACTTGTTTACATCCGGGTCATTCACTGTGGTGGGTCTGCGCAAGTGTGTGACGTCACTTCCGGTTTCACTAAAACTACCTCCGAACACAGAAGAGTTCCAATTTTTACTTAGACGTAGGGTCTGTGTTTTCCCCGGCTCGGCCAGCCCCGTCCCGCCCCGGCCGCAGCGCGCGCGCGGGTTATCCGGAAGTGCGCGGCATCACCGGAAGTGCGCGGGTGAATTTCGGATTATCCTAGGCCACTGATTGGCTAATACGGTGTTCAAAGCCAGTTTTCACCGAATCCCCACATGTCTGTTATAGCCTTCATGCATTATACTCATATAGAAAACACACACAAGACAAGGTTTTGTTTTTGGTGAGATCTCATTTTGTTTCTCACTTCACTCCACCTGTGGCTCTTGTAACTTGTAACTCCTCGTCAAATGTTGGAATGCCCGCTCGTAACCTAGACCAAAACATGTACTTGGGCTGATTTCATTGGCTCTCTATTTTACTGCAGTGCTCTTGCATTGTTTTCTGGACATTGATGGGTTACATTTGGCCCCATCCTAGGCCACTGATTGGGTACTTTTCTCATTCAATGACCGAATCCCCACATGTCTGTTATAGCCTTCATGCACTATGCTCATATAGAAACCACACAAGACAGGGTTTTTTTTTATTCAGTGAACAACAACAACGTGAGAACAACCACGTGAAAACTGAAGCCCAGAACAGGGGGCTTGTACATTGAAAGAACTGAAGCCCAGAACAGGGGGCTTGTAAACTTAAGCCCAGAACAGGGGGCTTGTACATTGAAAGAACTTAAGCCCAGAACGGGGCTTGTACATTGAAATGATGGGCGGCCCAGTCATATACGAGTACATCGCGGTCCTCGGCCTTGGGATACTCGTCAAACATCTGTACGATGGTAGATAAGGTCCTTCCCCGGCATCGATGGTACAGGTAAAACAAGCAATATTGTCCGCACACGCTACTGGTCAGGCTTTGCAACGTTTGACTGTTCCAACACCACGTCTCTGTACCTTGATCCATGAAGTCTGTTAAATCGGGATGGAGGGGTGGCAGGCCGTACGGGTCAAAGTATCCGCCCTGCTGTTCTGTCAAGTACACGACCACCCAATGTTCACCGGGCCGATCCATCGGGTCCGTGTTGAGAACGTATGCAGCAGGATTCACACGGTCTAATGGGAACACATCTCGGCCGAACACCCCTTGAAAGACCATACGTGTCCGTGGGTCATTCTCCAGCACGGTGGTTATCTGGTCTGTATCCATGTTAGGTGGAAAAGTCACACAGGACGTTGCGCGCCTTGTCCACTTGAATGATGTTGTCAAACTCGGCGTAGCAGATCACACTGACGGTGGTCCCGAGGGCTCGTGCAAAGTGGATTTCCAACCGTAAATTGCCTTGCTTGGCCAGGGCCAGCTGATGGTCGTTCTCTAAGGTGGGGGTCCGATCGAAACAGAACAACGAGTATCCGTTCGCTTAGTCCTCCCGACTGATCATATTCCCTTCGTCCTGGTTGATTTGACCGGTGGCTGTAAACAGGCTCTGATAGGCTCGAATGAAATTCCTGCGCCCAAAATTCGGTGTTAAGGCCGTGGCTGGGACCTGTTGTCCATCCACATGCAGGGCCACAAAATTGATGCCGAAATGTTGAAAGTCAAACGGATTCTCTGGGTAGGCTCCGCTGAAACTGGTAGTTTCCACACAGGCCAGGATCAATCGCTTGGGTAGTTCGCCAGGAACAGGTTTTCTTTGTTGGCGCTCATATTTCCAGCAGGCACAGAGAACACTTTGGTGTGTACACGTCGGATAGGGTACTGGGCTGGTTTTGTTTCCAAGGCTTTCATGTGTCCCAATTGAACGGCTGGATTCGGTTTCACTTTTCGAACATACAGGACTGCGTCTTGGATAACAATCTTATAGTCAGCTGCATGCCCATCTACGTTAGTGGCCATCAAGGCGAAGGTCGGAGGCGCCCGTATCAGTCGGATTTTGATGGGGATCTTGTTCAAGAGGTACCGGTCTTGTATGAACATGCCATACGACAACAGTGTCTCGATGTAGGCTCGATAGGGGTACGTGTTGGTCGAGTCACTGATGAGTTTGTCGCTGAGAAAAATATCCACCTGTTGAACCATCGAGTGCAGCCGGAGATTCGTCGGGCCCACCGTTGCAGCTTGGATGATTCTGGAGCCATCCCCATTGACGCCCTTGGCTTTCACATACAAGTATGTATGGGCTAAATCCACATAGGCCGTATCCGCATTACTGATGGTGAACTCGATGGGCCCTGTGTCGTTGATGCTGGAGAGCGGGAGATGCTCCACCCATAATCCTTGTTCGGCACTGGTCTGTGTGGGCGGCACGATCCACAAATCAAATTCACTGTTGGTGGAGGGACAGGACTCTGCGTGGATCAAGGACATGTTTAAGAAAAGATATCCTGGGTCTTCGATGTGTGTCGTCGCTGGGTCGGTCGTCGACTGGTGCGTGGTCTCGGTGGAGCAGCTCTTTTATTCCCTACGGTGCGTTGTGCTTTGGCCACCAAGACGCCTCCCGCTTCTTTGGCCCGCCGTTTCAAGGCTTCTTTGGGTGCCGTACCCCCCAAGACATCACCGGCCACTTGGAGTCCACTGCGTACCGCTTGTTTGCCGATTGCTTTCACCCCACGCGTCACCAAGGGCAGGAACGTTTTGACGATGCTGTCGAGTATGTTCCCCAGCCCATGTCCTCGTTGCATGCGTGCACCGCTAAAGACCGGAAAGCCACCCCCGGCCTGTTGGGCATAATAGTCCATATAGCTGGGTGCACCGCACTCGTAAGGTACTTTCATTATGCAAAGTGGGGAGCACGTGCTTGTCGAAAATGAAGTGTCAGCACCACTTTTCCTCGTTTGAATGCCACCGGTCGTTCCGTGTCATCTCTTATATCCATCGTGATAGTGTTGATGTCGGTTTGTCGTACGCTTAGGTAGAGCATGTGGGTGAAACTGTGGGTGACTTGGATCTCCATACGTCTTTATAATGGGGACCACCCGTAACAGAGGTGTGTTGATATCGCCCACGATGTGGTTGTCGACTACGTCCGAGTAGACGTAGAGTCCGTACATACCCGACTTCATATCCATCGGGATCTGGCCATGGTCCTCGGATGGACCCGTGTAAGTCGCGTGAGCGAGACCCAGCATTTGCTGTAGGATAGGACTCAGTACGACACTCACGTTGGCGGTGAGAAGGATCTGCGCCTTGTCGTTGTGTGCGTTGTAATCGAAGTCTACGTGATTCTTGAAGGGAAAGGATTTGATGGGTTTTGAAGTATTCGTGACCTCCCGTAGAGCCTTATAATTCAACAGTCTTGTCAGCCCACCCATGAACTCCTTGGGGGTATCGTATTGGCCTTCGGGGAGGGTGAGTCGGGTGTTTTTGCCTTCGTAGGTCACCTGGTACCACACTTCATTGGCTCGCACGTTGTACCACGAGTAAGGGTATTGGATATCCACGAGGCCACATTCCCATCGTCCAGGTAAATGCAACGGTTGCGGTAACTGGGTGACGTACTTGGCCACAGTGTTGTCAGGAAACACATCCAGCGAACCGTTACTGGGTAGGGTGAGGTAAAATATGGCGACTGAGCTGTCCTGCTGCTGCTGTTGGTTTTAATAGGTGTTCCAGTCCTTGGGCGGTTGTGTCCGGCGTCGTCTTCGTCGCGGTGACTTGCTACGTGTCACGGCTCTGGAGATGTGGGGTGTTCTGATCAAGGGTGGTTTTTTAAAGGCCTGAAAAGAAGGTGCCCGTTGTGGTGGTGTTTTGGGGGGTGACTCCGTTTCCCACTCGGCTTCCCAAGGTTGTGGAGTCTGTCGTGGTGAACGACTCGGTGAGTCACGCTGCATAAAGGCCCAGCGGTGGGGGTTCCCCACCAATTCCTGTGGTACATGCATGTCTTTCAAGCCTTGAGCGAAGACCTCCCATCCTCGAGGATCCGTGTGCGACCTGCGTTGACGCATCAGGTCATTCACTAAATCCGTCATGTGGGTCCCGGGCACCACCTGATTCTGTACCAGTAGTTCGCCTTTATCATTCCAAGTCATGTTAGGATTCTGTTTCATCCGTTGTAATACCAGGCCAGCTTGTTTCTTGAACGATGCAGGTACACTCTTCAGGACTTCATCTTCCACCCACTGTGGGGCTGTGGGTGGTAGCCCTGGTAATGGCGGCTGTTGGAGCTGTGCTGAGGTCGGCGGTGTGTCGCGTGGTGGTGGTGGTGGTGGGGTAGAGAGGGTTTTGTATTGGTCCATGAACGTCATGTACCGTTGAAGCGTCTCATTGTACCGTTGTACTTTCTCACTGTCGCTTAACCCCGGTATTTGTAAGATCTGTTGCATCTCTTCATCGAGGGTGTTTATGGTCTTCACCGTAGGTGGAACAGGGTAGGGCGATTGGAGGTTTTGAAGGACCATTCAACGAGGACCATTTTTTTCGTGTGGTTCATTGTCGGCCGAAGAGTCCACCCAATACTGGACCCAACACGGAAGCGGCCAACGGTGCTAAGTTGGCCCCGAGAAAGCCACCTTTATGTAACACTTTTTTCTTTTGTGTTTGAGAGACTCGCTTCTGGACTAGGGTTCGGAGACCTGTCTTATGCTTGGTCAACTGGGCTTCTGAGCCGGAGTCAGTGGTACGTTGCCATTTAACAGGTTGTACCCTATCTCGCACAGACCGCGTACAATGGTTCGTACCAACTCGGGTGGGACCGTCTTCAATACATGGAGCGTCGGGGCGTGCTTCCGTACTCGCGCAGACATCATGTACAACTAATGCTAGAACCCACAACTCTGCTCTTTTTATCCTTTTGCGGGCTACCTCCTGAATATCGAACAGAGACAAAGTCAACCATGATGTGGTATTAATTCTTTTTATTATCCCCATCATCAAACACACACACACCAGCTGAGGGAGCCACTGTGGGTGTGTTTACATTATTTTTGCATGTAACCGTGGTGGGTCTCTCCGGGAAAGATGCCGGTCCGTTGTCGAAGGTGATCGGGGGTGGCTTGCTTGAGGTCGAAGAGCATATACCCGTGCTGAGGGGTTGTCGCATCTTTAAAGGCTTCCAACGCAAACGGTGTGCGGCCGGGATACATCTGTCTCGCCAGGTGCAGCAGTTGAGTGGTGTCTCTCGGGTTTTTGAAGACCACTAGATAGTGGGCATTTAAGCTGATGTTCCGATGTTCTTTGTTTTTCCTGAACAGATTCTGCACAATGTAGATGATGCTGAGCCGTCGACGATGGCTGCCTTTGGTAAAGAGTTGGGTGACGCGCGCATCCGTCTCCGCCATGAGATCATCCAGAGCCACCAAGGTGTCGGGTTCCAAATCGGCCAGGTTAGGTAGACCTTCCACGAACGTGATATGGGGCATTGCTGCATACGTTGCCTGCCATTCTCCATAACACCACACGACTCGGGCAATGGGTGGGGTGATCATGCTGTCGGTGTGTTGAAGGAGCTTCCTGACGAAGTGCGTTTTGCCGGAGCCCGTCGGTCCTGCGATGACGCAAGTGAAGGGATGCTGCCACCGAGGGTCCATGGTTTGAGCTGTATGCGCTGTCGTGGTAACCCGCTCTTGTAAATTTGGTACGGGTAAACTGGAGTGGTGGTGGGTACAACGCCGGTCGACGTTGTCTGTTCACTGTGAGTGATGGTGGTCGGTACAACGTCGGTCGTCGTTGTCTGTTCACTGTGAGGGATGAAAGCCGGTGGGTTTTCAGACGTAGTGGGTGTACTTGGTGTAGATGTTGACTGTATACTTGGTGTGGAGTCCGATGTGGCTTGTACACGTGGTGTGGTGGTGATGACTGGGCTCGTTTCGATCACGGGGCTGACTGGTCTAGAGAAGGTCTGTAGACTGGTTTGACTGGTGGCTGGAGTTCTAAGTTGGTTAAGTAGAGTGCTGAGATAGGCTACGTCGTAAAACACTCCTCCGCACAACACACTCGGCAGGATTAGCACTATGGCCACAAAGCCCACTTGCGCTTTGCGCGTTTTGGGAGACGCTGTGTTCAGAGGCAGCTGCTGTTGGTCCATAGCGCCGTGTTCATGGTCGAACGTGGAATGAAGGTTGACGGTAGTGGTGTCTGGCTTTAAAGTCGTTTCACCTGGTTGGCCGCGACCCTGGAATTGAAGGAACTGGGCCAGCCTTGCCATTTGACGAAATGAAACAGTTTGCCACGGCGGCGTTCCGTTTTCAAAATCTGCTCCGCCGTGTAGTAGTCTTGCTTTGTTTTTACGACAGGCTGTAATTCCGTGTCGTAAAACGTCCCTAGTAACGGTTCCCCTTGAAGATCTTCCAGTTCATAGACTCGCTGCTGTCGGGGTAGGCGCCGTTTAATCAGGAAGTGCTCATCGCTCCAGTTGGGCAAGTAACTTTTCTCGAACTTGCCCTTGACTTTACTGATCCGTACAGGGTCCCCGACCTTGAACACCTCCTTCAGCGTTCGCTGCGATTGCCTGGGGTACAAGACACGCCGGATTTGGGCTTCATTGCGTTGGGTGACGGTAATGGGGGCTCTCTCTATACCCCGGTGATAGGCTCGATTGTATCCACTCACAAGTTTCGGGAGAACATCGATGTACCGCCTTGTATTCTTATAGGTGAAATATTTATACATGCGGCCTTTGAATGTCCTGTTGAACCTTTCCACAACGGAAGCCTTGGTCTCGTTGTACGTATGGAAGAAAAACACCTTCTGGGCTTTCAGAAACTGTTGGAACTGTCTGTTGAGGAATTCCGTGCCTTCGTCGGTTTGCAAATACAAGGGTTTGCGCCCGGTCTTGAAGATATCCTTGAACGCCGCTATGAGATTCGCACCCGTTTTCGTCCGGATGGGTACCACCCACGCATACTTCGACAGGATATCGATGCACGTCAAGATATACCGATTCCCATCGTTGTGTTTGGCAAAGGCGCTCATATCGACCAAATCCGCTTGCCACTGGGCATCTATATCACCCCTGATGACCCGGTTTCGTAGAAAATGGCGACGGACAGATCGATGTAAGGTAAAGGTGTCTTGTTTTTTTAACCAATCTCGGACTTGGGCACGTTGTATCCCCTGGTGTTTGGCCGCTTGATAGAGAGCCGACAATGCACTATAGGCCGCCGGACTGTCGGGACTGTAGTATAAGTTATCCAACACCTTCTCCCAGCTCTTCATGGTGAAAAATGATGATGGACCCTGGCTCTATCGTTTATTTATAACGGTATATCTTGGGCCGGAGTTTCTTTCTGATTTTCTTCGTTGGCTTCCACAGTGCCCATGGTAAATGACCAGTCCAACTCGTCTGACGACCGCTCTTCCTCCGTAAGCACTTGATCCACATCTGCCACGGCATCTTCCAATGCAGACCATAGAACAGGGTGAAGGGTAAAATGCACTATACCTCCATCTAGCCGAGCCAATTGAGCAAAGAAGGGGCCGCGTCGGATGTACACATCGTGACACAAGTGAATGAGGTCGCCGTCCAGTTCACCAGACAAAACCCGTTTGAATTTGGTCCAGCCCTCACGGGACAGACGAATATGAGCCGGGCACGGCCTCGCGTAGGGTCTTGGTAACGGCCCAGGCGTGGGGAGAACGGTCCACGGTGTACGAAGATGGCATTGTCTATGTGGATGAGGTTTCCGTCGAGCTCACCGCTCAACACCCGTTTAAATTTGGTCCAGCCGTCACGGTGTAGCGTAACCGTATTCGATACGGCCTCAGCGCGCGGCCAGCAAACATCTCCACGGTCTTCCAAGAGGGTGACTTTATCTTCATAGACGTGTAACCCCACCAGGGGTTTAAGGGGAAGGATGGCTCGTAGGACTGGTGACATGGTTGACCCAATGACGATCGGTGAATGACACACACTCTGACTGTCTCTCGTATTTATGGTCAGGTCCCACTGTCAATTACAAGCGTCTAGTCCGTCATTCATAATCCAGCCGTCGTCCATTAGAGAATATCCGCGTCCATAATCCAAAGACCTATTCCATTTTCCACATAACAGTATTAGCACCAAATTCAAAAAGACAATCATAGTATACACAGCGCCTGCGCCAGGGTCAATAGGGCACAGACCATGACTAGGCCAACCAGCCGTCGCTGATTCCGGCGTGAGCGCTCGTGGTCCATAGCGCGAGCATCAAGGATGGCTGTCATAGTCCAGTAGTGGTGAGTGATGGCACACCTCTCCATCGAGTGCACTCTGTCGCGGACCGCTTCTGTGAACTCGTTCAGCATCTGGCGTCACCCCTCGTTGTCGTCGCCATCTGAAAACATGGACCGAACCACTGCTCGGTAACCTGTGAGTGAATTAACCACGGTCGCATGCTGTAAAATGCGAGTCGCATAGGGACGGGTGTCCGTCATGGCTCTGAAACCGTAGGAATGGAGGTGTGGGATGCAGAGAGACGTGTTTTATAAACCTTGTCACACATGCGCGCCTAGACGTAGCTCTACGGGTGTAGTCCGTGATACGTACTATTCTGATGGGTTAGTCCAAGAGAGAGAGCAACAACAACAACAAAGATTACAGCGCCGGAGGCGCTCCTGGATCCCCCGGAAAATCTTCTCCACGTCTCATGGTATAGCTCCGGTGAGGCAGGCTCAGGCTGGTGAGGGTCAGGCAAGTAGCTCCTCTCGTCAGATAGGCTCAGACTGGTCAGGCAGGCTGGTCAGGTAGCTCCGATCGGCAGGGCAATGAATGCAGCAATGCCCTAAACATTCCCACTTTTATATACCTACATAGAAGTACCCGGATGTAGGCGCGGACGTAGGCGAAAGCATTCCAGTACCCGGATGTAGGCGCAGACGTGAGCGAAATCCTAGCACCCGTTCATTGGTTCTTTTATCGATCGCTCATTGGCTCTTTTTCTCGACCGCTGATTGGTCCAAATGGAACTGCCCATCCTTTCCAGGTTAATTTACAATCCCCTTTTTGTGTTCAAGCTCTGTATATCGATGCCGCAACATTGTTGCCGAACCTTGCCGAAAGGGGGACCTTTAACAGGTTGTACCCTATCTCGCACAGACCGCGTACAATGGTTCGTACCAACTCGGGTGGGGCCGTCTTCAATACACGGAGCGTCGGAGCGTGCTTCCGTACTCGCGCAGACATCATGTACAACTAATGCTAGAACCCACAACTCTACTCTTTTTATCCTTTTGCGGGCTACCTCCTGAATATCGAACAGAGACAAAGTCAACCATGATGTGGTATTAATTCTTTTTATTATCCCTATCATCAAACACAAACACCCCAGCTGAGGGAGCCACTGTGGGTGTGTTTACATTATTTTTGCATGTAAACGTGGTGGGTCTCTCCGGGATAGATGCCGGTCCGTTGTCGACGGTGATCGGGGGTGGCTTGCTTGAGGTCGAAGAGCATATACCCGTGCTGAGGGGTTGTCGCATCTTTAAAGGCTTCCAACGCAAACGGTGTGCGGCCGGGATACATCTGTCTCGCCAGGTGCAGCTTGCCCACTTGCGCTTTGCGCGTTTTGGGAGACGCTGTGTTCAGAGGCAGCTGCTGTTGGTCCATAGTGCCGTGTTCATGGTCGAACGTGGAATGAAGGATGACGGTAGTGGTGTCTGGCTTTAAAGTCGTTTCACCTGGTTGGCCGCGACCCTGGAATTGAAGGAACTGGGCCAGCCTTGCCATTTGACGAAATGAAACAGTTTGCCACGGCGGCGTTCCGTTTTCAAAATCTGCCGTGTAGTAGTCTTGCTTTGTTTTTACGACAGGCTGTAATTCCGTGTCGTAAAACGTCCCTAGTAACGGTTCCCCTTGAAGATCTTCCAGTTCATAGACTCGCTGCTGTCGGGGTAGGCGCCGTTTAATCAGGGAGTGCTCATCGCTCCAGTTGGGCAAGTAACTTTTCTCGAACTTGCCCTTGACTTTACTGATCCGTACAGGGTCCCCGACCTTGAACACATCCTTCGGCGTTCGCTGCGATTGCCTGGGGTACAAGACACGCCGGATTTGGGCTTCATTGCGTTGGGTGCCGGTAATGGGGGCTCTCTCTATACTCCGGTGATAGGTTCGATTGTATCCACTAACAAGTTTCGGGAGAACATCGATGTACCGCCTTGTATTCTTATAGGTGAAATATTTATACATGCGGCCTTTGAACGTCCTGTTGAACCTTTCCACAACGGAAGCCTTGGTCTCGTTGTACGTATGAAAGAAAAACACCTTCTGGGCTTTCAGAAACTGTTGGAACGGTCTGTTGAGGAATTCCGTGCCTTCGTCGGTTTGCAAATACAAGGGTTTGCGCCCGGTCTTGAAGATGTCCTTGAACGCCGCTATGAGATTCGCACTCGTTTTCGTCCGGATGGGTACCACCCACGCATACTTCGACAGGATATCGATGCACGTCAAGATATACCGATTCCCATCGTTGTGTTTGGCAAAGGCGCTCATATCGACCAAATCCGCTTGCCACTGGGCATCTATACCACCCACGATGACCCGGTTTCGTAGAAAATGGCGACGGACAGATCGATGTAAGGTAAAGGTGTCTTGTTTTTTTAACCAATCTCGGACTTGGGCACGTTGTATCCCCTGGGGTTTGGCCGCTCGATAGAGAGCCGACAATGCACTATAGGCCGCCGGACTGTCGGGACTGTAGTATAAGTTATCCAACAATCCAGGCGGATTCGTGGGTGTTGAACACCCTTCGTCATGGGTATCGGCTGGAGTTCGCCACAACTCCCCCGTTGACTTCGTCACCCAGGGCGACTCGAATTCCTGTGCGTCGGGAGCACCTTATGGAGATTCAGAGGTCCGTGGACAAGTTGGTAGAGAAGGGTGCAGCTATAGAACTTCCACCAACCGATCTGTCCCCGGGTTTCTATTCTCCGGTGTTTCTGGTCCCCAAGAAGAACACCACCGAAATGCGTATGGTTATAAACCTGCGTCGGTTGAACAAGGACTTCTTGGCCCCGCCTCCTCATTTCCGGATGGAGTCGTTCCGGTCGATTCGGTCGGCTCTGTTACAAGGGGATTGGATGACGTCTCTCGACCTCCAAGATGCATATCTGCATGTTCTGATCTACAGGGCTCATCACAAGTATCTGCGCTTCCTGGTTGACAACCGGAAGTTCCAGTTACGTGTGCTCCCTTTCGGACTGTCCACATCCCCGTGGGTCTTCACCAGAATTTTCAACCCGGTGGCGTCATTCCTGCACACGAGAGGTCTCAAGTACCACTTCTACCTCGACGATTCCCTACTACGGAATCAGTGCAGGGAAGAACTCCGCAAGGACACCAATTTCGTTTGGGAGGTCCTTGTTGCTCTGGGCTATCTTCCTCACGAGGGCAAATCGGAGTTGACACCATCCCAGTCTCGAGTCTTTCTCGGAGTTTCCTACGACACCCTTTCAGCGTTAGCGAAACCTTCGGAAGACCTCTGGAAGAAAATTCTGACGTCGGTGCCGACGTTCCGGTCAGCATCGCACAGACGTGCTCTCCAGTTCGCTGCAATTATCGGCCTGTTAACATCAACTCAGGATGTAACGCCTCGAGGTCGGTTGCAGCTTCGGCCGTTGATGATGCACCTCAATAACCATTGGCCGAAACGGCACCTGAATCCTACTGTCCCTGTGACAGAGGATGTCAAACGTCTCATACGCTGGTGGCTGCAGCCGGAGAACGTGATGATAGGTGTCACCTTCCTACCCTTTCAGCCGTCCCGTCAACTGTTCACGGACGCATCGATGGAAGGATGGGGAGCACATTTGGGTTCGAGGTCAATATCCGGCTTGTGGAACGACAGCCAGAGGAAGCTACATATCAATGTATTGGAGTTCCAGGCCGTAACCCTGTCCATACAGAGATTGCTTCCAGACCTCGAGAACCAACGCTTGTTAGTAGCAACGGACAACACGACAGTCCTCGCCTACATAAACAAGCAGGGAGGGATTCACTCTCCCCAACTGCTGGATCAAGCACAGAAATTCCTCAGCCTATGTTGGGACAACGGAATTTCTGTGCGAGCTCGCCACATTCCCGGTCATCTGAACGTCTTAGCCGACGCACTGTCCAGACCGAATCAGATAATAGCGACCGAATGGCAGCTCCACGAAGACATCCTAGCCCAGATGTCTCGGATATGGGAGACGCCGAACGTAGATCTGTTCGCCATCCGTTGGAACCATCTACTTCCGGCCTATGTGTCTCCCGTTCCGGATCCAGCAGCCCTGGCAGTCGACGCCCCGAGGCCCGCCCCCTGTACAGACCTTTTGGTCTTTGATATATGTTGGCACTTGTGGGAAGTTGATGCTGGGTCGACATCGGGCCTTACAGACTAGTCTTTTGTGTTAAATGCCGTCATTTACATCTGACGACGAAACAGCTCACCAATCTCCAATGTACGAGTTGTCACAGCGAAACAGCTCACCAATTACCAGTATACGAGTTGTCAGAGCATTTCCATCATAGCTCTCTAGATTTGTATCTAATACCGCTTATGCCGGTGCTAGGGGCCGTGTGGTCATATCATCCAAGTTGCCACATGAACAGGTACAATAAAAGCGTACCTGAGATACAACACATATCACGAATTGTTAGATTCTTGGTATGTGCTTTAGAATAGGTTAACCAGAGGACTATTCTGTGAAGTCATGTGACGCAGTCAGTATGTCGGCACCTCTTCCCACTTCCCTTATATGTGTTGTAATTTTTTCCTGTATATGGCGAGATTCTGCTGGTGGACGTTTCGTCCCCGAGGCCCGCCCCCTGTACAGACCTTTTGGTCTTTGATATATGTTGGCATTTGTGGGAAGTTGATGCTGGGTCGACATCGGGCCTTACAGACTAGTCTTTTGTGTTAAATGCCGTCATTTACATCTGACGACGATACAGCTCACCAATCTCCAATGTACGAGTTGTCACAGCGAAACAGCTCACCAATTACCAGTATACGAGTTGTCAGAGCATTTCCATCATAGCTCTCTAGATTTGTATCTAATACCGCTTATGCCGGTGCTAGGGGCCGTGTGGTCATATCATCCAAGTTGCCACATGAACAGGTACAATAAAAGCGTACCTGAGATACAACACATATCACGAATTGTTAGATTCTTGGTATGTGCTTTAGAATAGGTTAACCAGAGGACTATTCTGTGAAGTCATGTGACGCAGTCAGTATGTCGGCACCTCTTCCCACTTCCCTTATATGTGTTGTAATTTTTTCCTGTATATGGCGAGATTCTGCTGGTGGACGTTTCGTCCCCGAGGCCCGCCCCCTGTACAGACCTTTTGGTCTTTGATATATGTTGGCACTTGTGGGAAGTTGATGCTGGGTCGACATCGGGCCTTACAGACTAGTCTTTTGTGTTAAATGCCGTCATTTACATCTGACGACGATACAGCTCACCAATCTCCAATGTACGAGTTGTCACAGCGAAACAGCTCACCAATTACCAGTATACGAGTTGTCAGAGCATTTCCATCATAGCTCTCTAGATTTGTATCTAATACCGCTTATGCCGGTGCTAGGGGCCGTGTGGTCATATCATCCAAGTTGCCACATGAACAGGTACAATAAAAGCGTACCTGAGATACAACACATATCACGAATTGTTAGATTCTTGGTATGTGCTTTAGAATAGGTTAACCAGAGGACTATTCTGTGAAGTCATGTGACGCAGTCAGTATGTCGGCACCTCTTCCCACTTCCCTTATATGTGTTGTAATTTTTTCCTGTATATGGCGAGATTCTGCTGGTGGACGTTTCGTCCCCGAGGCCCGCCCCCTGTACAGACCTTTTGGTCTTTGATATATGTTGGCACTTGTGGGAAGTTGATGCTGGGTCGACATCGGGCATTACAGACTAGTCTTTTGTGTTAAATGCCGTCATTTACATCTGACGACGATACAGCTCACCAATCTCCAATGTACGAGTTGTCACAGCGAAACAGCTCACCAATTACCAGTATACGAGTTGTCAGAGCATTTCCATCATAGCTCTCTAGATTTGTATCTAATACCGCTTATGTCGGTGCTAGGGGCCGTGTGGTCATATCATCCAAGTTGCCACATGAACAGGTACAATAAAAGCGTACCTGAGATACAACACATATCACGAATCGTTAGATTCTTGGTATGTGCTTTAGAATAGGTTTAACCAGAAGACTATTCTGTGAAGTCATGTGACGCAGTCAGTATGTCGGCACCTCTTCCCACTTCCCTTATATGTGTTGTAATTTTTTCCTGTATATGGCGAGATTCTGCTGGTGGACGTTTCGTCCCCGAGGCCCGCCCCCTGTACAGACCTTTTGGTCTTTGATATATGTTGGCACTTGTGGGAAGTTGATGCTGGGTCGACATCGGGCCTTACAGACTAGTCTTTTGTGTTAAATGCCGTCATTTACATCTGACGACGAAACAGCTCACCAATCTTCAATGTACGAGTTGTCACAGCGAAACAGCTCACCAATTACCAGTATACGAGTTGTCAGAGCATTTCCATCATAGCTCTCTAGATTTGTATCTAATACCGCTTATGCGGTGCTAGGGGCCGTGTGATCATATCATCCAAGTTGCCACATGAACAGGTACAATAAAAGCGTACCTGAGATACAACACATATCACGAATTGTTAGATTCTTGGTATGTGCTTTAGAATAGGTTAACCAGAGGACTATTCTGTGAAGTCATGTGACGCAGTCAGTATGTCGGCACCTCTTCCCACTTCCCTTATATGTGTTGTAATTTTTTCCTGTATATGGCGAGATTCTGCTGGTGGACGTTTCGTCCCCGAGGCCCGCCCCCTGTACAGACCTTTTGGTCTTTGATATATGTTGGCACTTGTGGGAAGTTGATGCTGGGTCGACATCGGGCCTTACAGACTAGTTTTTTGTGTTAAATGCCGTCATTTACATCTGACGACGAAACAGCTCACCAATCTCCAATGTACGAGTTGTCACAGCGAAACAGCTCACCAATTACCAGTATACGAGTTGTCAGAGCATTTCCATCATAGCTCTCTAGATTTGTATCTAATACCGCTTATGCCGGTGCTAGGGGCCGTGTGGTCATATCATCCAAGTTGCCACATGAACAGGTACAATAAAAGCGTACCTGAGATACAACACATATCACGAATTGTTAGATTCTTGGTATGTGCTTTAGAATAGGTTAACCAGAGGACTATTCTGTGAAGTCATGTGACGCAGTCAGTATGTCGGCACCTCTTCCCACTTCCCTTATATGTGTTGTAATTTGGACTGGTCCGACATGATTGCGTACGCCTACCCGCCGCCAGCAATCTTGTCACAAGTCCTCCGGAAGATCCAAGCACAGCCGTGCGTGGTCTACCTTGTGGCTCCGTGGTGGCCCACTCGCCCTTGGTTTCCAGACCTGATGGATCTTCTCATAGACGTGCCTCGTCGGCTACCGCTTTGGTGGAACCTGCTTCGTCAGCCGAGATCCAGCCTGTACCACTCGAATCCCGGTCTATTTCAACTGACCGCGTTCAAGTGCTCCAGCATCAGCTCGTTGAGGCTGGATTTTCTGTCGAAGCGTCCGAAAGGATGGTCCGGTCCACCAGAGCATCAACGACTGCGGTGTACCAGAACAAGTGGAAGTCCTTCGCTACCTGGTGTTTTGGACGTGGAATTGTTCCAACCTCTGCCTCTGTTCAGCAGGTAGCAGACTTCCTTTTGCATCTGTTTCATGACAGGCAGCTTGTTCCGGCCACGGTCGACGGCTATCGGTCCGCTATCTCCAGGGTGCTTCAATTGACCACAGGTGTCAACCCATCACTCGACGTCAACCTTTCTGCCCTTCTTCGTTCCTTTCGGGTGGAGAGGCCTACTCCGACGCCGCAGCTTCCTAAATGGGATTTGGCTCTGGTTCTCAGGCGGCTCTCTGAGCCACCTTTCGAACCCATCGGCACCTGTGAGTTGAAGTTCCTATCTTACAAGACCGTATTTCTGATTGCCTTTGCCTCTGCCGCCCGCGTATCAGAAATCCATGCCTTGGACTTCAGGTCTTTGAGATACAACCCTAAGTGGACCTGGGTGGCGTTATCTACTCTCCCGGATTTTGTTGCGAAGAACCAGTCCCTCTACGACAATCTTCCGAGAGAATTCGTCATCCCGGCTCTGTCCAACATCCTGTCCGCGGCTGTTGACGATGACAGAGTCTTGTGCCCCGTCAGAGCTCTCTCCTGTTACCTGGCACGTGTGGAGCATATGAGAGCTGGGCGGGTGCGTCTTTTCATCCCTTTTGGGCCCTCTTCCAAGCAGGAGATATCTAAAAATACTATATCCTCCTGGCTTGCCAAGACTATTCGTTTTGCGTACACGGACGTACCACCTGAGGTTATCTCCTTGTCCAAGGTCTCCGCCCATGAGGTCAGGGCCATGGCGGCATCCTGGCCTCTATAGACCAATAGATCCGTGTCCGACATAATGAGGGCCTGCTACTGGAGGAGTAACGTTACCTTCGTCTCACACTACCTCCGGGATTTGACGCTCCAACGACGGGGCATCTTCTCACTGGGACCCCTGGTGGATGCCCAGTCAGTTGCGGACCCGTCCACGCACTAGACCTCCTAGTGATTTTACCATTTTTTAAAAATCTGGTAAGTGTCTGCTCTCCCCAAATTTTCAAAAAAAGGGGGGGGCGGGAGGTTTTGGTCTAGTGCCTGTCAGCCATTCACTAGGCCCGCTTATATGTATATATTAGGGCTGGGTGATTATATCGATGGCCATACCGTCATGTTATATGTCTTTATGGCACTCGATTATCTCGCTGACTCCTGTTTTGCCTTGCGGCCTATGCTTGAGAACTTTTCTGTTTGACCACTATTTCCCTCCTCCTGCTATGATATTCTAGCAATAAGGTATGTGAAGGTAAGTTTTACAGCGCAAGAAATATGAAAAATTTGAAAATCAATTTTCCTATTTCTAAGCTAAAACTTACCTTCACATACTGTGATGGCCCTCCCAGCCTCCCCGCTAATGGGTTATTCACACTGCGACTGCGTGTCGTTCGTTTTCGACGTTCTGCGCATGCACAGACAGGGAATTGTGGGAAAAGGGTATGGAAATAGACGTGTTGGGATCTAGGGGAGCCCTAATGGGCCCATGATGTCGTATAAGGTCTTATTTTGAAGCTCTCGTGAGGGAGCATGCGCCTGGACTAGAGTGTCGTTCGTGTTCAACATTCTGCGCATGCGCAGACAGGGAATTATGGGAAAAGGGTATGGACATAGACGTTTTGGGGTTTAGGTAGGCCTCTAGTGGTAGAGTCGAGTGAGATATCAATGTGAAGCATATGTGAAGGAGCATCCGACTGGGTGGATGTGACGTAAAACTGACATCATTCTACGCATGCGCAGTAGACCAAGGGTATGGAAATAGACATTTTGGCGCCGACATGGGTCACAATGGGTCCGATGGAGTCGTATGAGGTCTTATTTTGAAGCTCTCGTGAAGCAGCATCCGACTGGACTCATGGTTCGTCCGTGTTCAATAGTCTACGCATGCGCAGTCTGGTGATAGTATAGAAAGCAGACATTTTGGGGATGCGTGGGAGTGTGTTTGACCCACCAATATGGGTCCATGGTTGTGGTTTGGTGGTGTGGGTTGTTCGCACAGACGTCACTTCCGGTTTCACTGAAACTACCTCCGAATACAGAAGAGTTCCAATTTTCCCATAGACGTAGGGTCCGGATTTTCAACATCCGGGTTTTCCCCGGCCCGGCCGCAGCGCGCGCGCTCGGGTTTTCCGGCCGAGTGCGCGCGCGCGCGGGTTATCCGGAAGTGTGCACGGGCATTATGTCACATCGGCGTATATATTTCATCCAAGTATAGCGGAAAGCGGTTGTCATGAATGACAACAAGTTCAGCAAGGTTTATACAGTTTATTATCCCCAATGTTACATCATACTCAGGCTGGGGGAGCCGCCCTGGGTATGTTTAGTATGACAAAACAAATTGAAATATCAAACATCATGTTTTATTATTTAACGCACCGTCACATTTAATGATTACAGAGCTAAAGTCAACGATCAGCATGTAGACATAGAGAGTATATACGGCATGTTATGCTATTCATCAGTGCAAGGGTGACGCTTTCAGCCGATGGGGATGGTCGGTCAGCTTGGTAACGAAGAACGTAGCCTTGGTGACCCTCTCTACGACCCATTGTGTGTTGGGGCGTTGACGATGTGCCCATCTCAAGGGATCCACGGTGTCCAGTTTCTCCAGCATCGTCTCTAGCGACGCCCGGTTAATGATGGTGAACGGTTGGTCAAACACATGGCTGTTATTACTGGCATAATAATACCGTAACTGGTCCGTCTCTTTGTGACGTAAGATGTACCCGAAAGCGACATTCAATCTGAAGACCGTAGCTTGGTCATTAATTGTAGATATCTGGAATGGGGCGATCACGGTGGAAAATGTGCCGTATCATGGGCCATTGGCGCCGATAGATGTCATTCACTGGATGGGCGTCCTGTAACAAATCGCTAGGAATATCCACTGCATCTTCCAGAAAATGTTCGATGTCGTCAGGCGTATGACTGGCAACAGTAATTCTAGGGACTGGCTGGATATCTAAGCTCTTCTGAACTGTGGGTATAGGCGGGCTCTCCGTGATCGCATCACCAGTGGCATTCGTCTCCCTGGGCTCATCTTCACTGGGTCTGATCCTCCTGGGTGCCTCTTTAGTGGGAAGTTGTCGCCCAAACCGTAGAGACGGGGTATGAATCAAACGCTGATGCCGTCTTAACTGACTGGGTCGTTTGAAGAGTTGACCACATTCATTACATTGTTCCGTCGTCCCCTCGTGGAATGAGCGTTCGTGGCGCAGTAAATGATCCTCCCGATTAAATGACCGTGCGCCGTTGTGGATGGAGGACTCGTGCCGTCGCAAATCTTCCAGGCGAGTAAACTGCTTCTGGCAAGTTGTGCAAGTGAACATCTTGGTGCTGTTTCGTGCCATATAGGTCGTCTCCGCCATGATATCTTCCACACCGTGTTTAAGGATTATGTTTTCCACCATAAGCAGATCACTTATATCGGCCACATGCTGCATCTCATCAACGAGGCGAATACGGTGCTGTAGAAGCTTAGCTCGGTGAGATGACTCCATGACTGTTGGCTCAGGCTGGTCGGGCAAGTAGCTGCTATGGTCAGATAGGCTGGTGAGGTTCAGGCAAGTAGCTCCTCTCGTCAGAGTGGTCCAGGCTGATCAGGCAGGTTCCGGCTGGTCAGGTCAAGCAGGCCAATGAATGCAGCAATGCCCTCAACATTCCCACTTTATACACCTACATAGAAGTACCCGGATGCAGGCGCGGACGTCAGCGAAAAATACGGACGTCACCGAAAAGACACGGACGTCACCGAAAAGACACGGACGTTACCGAAAAGACACGGACGTCACCGAAAAGACACGGACGTCAGCGAAATTGTGGAAAAACCCCCACAGACAGGTCAGTACATGCATTCCTATCATGTTCCCAGGTCACGCCCCATTCACCCAGACCCTCATACATAGAAAAAACCCACAGACAGGTCAGTACATGCATTGCTATCATGTCACCTACCCAGGTCACGCCTGATTTACGCATAATAAAATGACCTGTAATCGTTGTTGTTGCTTTCTTTTTTGGACTAACCAATCAGAAGAGTACGTATCACGGACTACACCCGTAGAGCCAAGTAGAGACGCGCATGTGTGACATGGTCTATAAAACACGTCCCTCTGGATCCCAAACCCCCTACGGCTGCAGAGCCATGACGGACACCCATCCCTATGCGACTCGCATTTTACGGCATGCGACCGTGGTAATTCACTCACGGGTTACCGAGCAGTGGTTCGGTCCATGTTTGCAGATGGCGACGACAACGAGCGGCGACGCCAGATCCTGAAAGAGTTCACAGAAGTGGTCCTCGACAGAGTGCACTCGATGGAGAGGTGTGCCATCACTCACCACTACTGGACTATAAAAGCCATCCTTGATGCTCGGGCTATGGACCACGAGCGCTCACGCCGCAACCAGCGACGTCTGGTTGGCCTAGTAATGGTCTGTGCCCTACTGACCCTGACGCATTGACAGTGGGACCTCAACATAAATACGAGAGTCAGACACAGTGTGCGTCGTTCACCGTTCGTCATTGGATGAACCATATCACCGAGGGGCCTGACCAATAATACGAGAGACAGTCAGAGGGTGTGTCAGTCACCGTTCGTCATTGGGTGAACCATGTCACCAGTTCTACGAGCCATCCTTCCCCTTACACCCCGGGTGGGGTTACACGTCCATGAAGATAAAGTCATCCTCGTGGAAGACCGTGGAGATGTTTGCTGGTCGCGCGCTGAGACCGTATCGAATACGGTTACGCTACACCGTGACGGCTGGACCAAATTTAAACGGGTGTTGAGTGGTGAGCTCGACGGAAACCTCATCCACATAGACAAAGCCATCTACGTACACCGTGGACCCTTCTTCCCACGCCTGGGCCGTTACCAAGACCCTACGCGAGGCTTCACCCTAGACCCCGATCTGTGGACAGCCTTCGAAAAAGTGGTGCCTATTGTGGACCAGCTGTTTACACCGGACGAGCGATCATCAGACGAGTTGGAGTGGGCTCGTGCCCTGAGAGAAGCGGCGGCAGAACCCAATGAACAAACTTCTAGAAATGAAGCGGAGGCAGACGACGATGCCATTGATTACCCGGCTAGACTCAGTGACATGACCACCCGATCTTTTGATCTCACGGGGTTCTCCCTATAAATACGGGAGACAGTCAAATCTGGTATCATTCACGTACTGACCATGACGGAGCATATAATACTGGCGTATCTCAGCTTGACCCCCGAGGTTTTCCTGTACGTTTATGCGGATAAGGTCGATATCATGGAGGAGGTGGGAGACATCTGTGATGCAGACCCTACACAACCGTGCCCGGCCCACGTTCGTCTGTCCCAGGAAGGCTGGGCCAAATTCAAACGGGTGTTGTCTGGTGAACTGGACGGCGGCCTCATCCACTTGTGTCACGATGTGTACATCCGACGCGGCCCTTTCTTTGCTCAATTGGCTGGGCTAGATGGGGGTACAGTGCATTTTACCCTTCACCCTGATCTATGGTCTGCATTGGAAGATGCCGTGGTAGATGTGGATCAAGTGCTTATCAAGCGGTCATTAAACGAGTTGGACTGGTCATTTACCATGGACACTGTGCTGGCAGAAGCCAACGAAGAAAATCAGAAAGAAACTTCGGCCCAAGATATACCCGTTATAAATAAACGATAGAGCCAGGGTCCATCATCATGTGTCACCATGAAGAGCTGGGAGAAGGTGTTGGGTAACTTATACTACAGTCCCGACAGTCCGGCGGCCTATAGTGCATTGACGGCTCTCTATCGAGCGGCCAAACCCCAGGGGATACAACGTGCTCAAGTTCGAGATTGGTTAAGAAAACAAGACACCTATACCTTACAACGAGCTGCCCGTCGCAATTTTCTACGGAACCGGGTCATCGTGGGAGGACTAGATGCCCAATGGCAAGCGGATTTGGTCGATATGAGCGCCTTTGCCAAACACAACGATGGGAATCGGTATATCTTGACGTGCATCGATATCCTGTCGAAGTATGCGTGGGTGGTACCCATCCGGACGAAAACGGGGTGGAATCTCGTAGCGGCGTTCAAGGACATCTTCAAGACCGGGCGCAAACCCATGTATTTGCAAACCGACGAAGGCACGGAATTGCTCAACAGACCGTTCCAACCGTTTCTGAAAGCCCAGAAAGTGTTTTTCTTCCATACGTACAACGAGACCAAGGCTTCCGTGGTGGAAAGGTTCAACAGGACATTCAAAGGCCGCATGTATAAATATTTCACCTATAAGAATACAAGGCGGTACATCGATGTTCTCCCGAAACGTGTGAGTGGTTACAATGGAGCCTATCACCGGAGTAGAGAGAGCCCCCATTACCGTGACCCAACGCAATGAAGCCCAAGTCCGGCGTGTCTTGTATCCCAGGCAATCGCAGCGAACGACGAAGGAGGTGTACAAGGTCGGGGACCCTGTACGGATCAGTAAAGTCAAAGGTCAATTTGAGAAAAGTTACTTGCCCAACTGGAGCGATGAGCACTTCCTGATTAAACGGCGCCTACCCCGACAGCAGCGAGTCTATGAACTGGAAGATCTTCAAGGGGAACCGTTGCTAGGGACGTTTTACGAGACGGAATTACAGCCTGTCGTAAAAACACAGCAAGACTACTAAACGGTGGAGCGGATTTTGAAAACGGAACGTCGACGTGGCAAACTGTTTCATTTCGTCAAATGGCAAGGCTGACCTAGCTCCTTCAATTCCTGGGTCGCTGCCAACCAGGTGAAACGAATATAAAGCCAGACACCACTGCCGTCATCCTTCATTCCACGTTAGACCACAGTGCTATGGACAAACAGCAGCTGCCTCTGAACACAGCGTCTCCCAAAACGCGCAAAGCGCAAGTGGGCTTTGTGGTGATATTGCTAACCCTGCTGAGTGTGTTGTAAGGAGGTGTGTTTTACGACGTAGCCTATGTCAGCACGCTACTTAACCAACTGAGAACACCAGCCAGCAGTTAAACCAGTCTACAGATAGCACCAATCAACCCCGTATCGAGCCCAGTCATCACCACCACCACACCCCGTGTACATGCCACATCGAGCTCCACACCAAGTATACAGCCCACACCTACACCAAGAAGACCAAGCATAAGTCAGGTCTCCGAACCCTAGAAGCGAGTCTCTCAAACACAAAAGAAAAAGGTTTTACAGAAAGGCGGCTTTCTCGGGGCCATCTTAGCACCGTTGGCCGCTTACGTGTTGGGTCCAGTATTGGGTGGACTCTTCGGCCGACAATGAACCACACGAAAAAAATGATCCTCGTCGAACCACGGTTCCTTCAAAACCTCCAATCGCCCTACCCTGTCCCACCTACGGTGAAGACCATAAACACCCTCGATGGAGAGATGCAACAGATCTTACAGAGACCGGGGTTAAGCGACAGTGAGAAAGTACAACGGTACAATGAGACGCTTCAACGGTACATGACGTTCATGGACCAATACAAAACCCTCTCTACCCCACCACCACCACCACCACGCGACACACCGCCGACCTCAGCACAGCTCCAACAGCCGCCATTACCAGGGCTACCACCCACAACCCCACAGTGGGTGGAAGATGAAGTCCTGAAGAGTGTACCTGCATCGTTCAAGAAACAAGCTGGCCTGGTATTACAACGGATGAAACAGAATCCTAACATGACTTGGAATGATAAAGGCGAACTCTTGGTACAGAATCAGGTGGTCCCGGGACCCACATGACGGATTTAGTGAATGATCTGATGCGTCAACGCAGGTCGCACACAGATCCTCGAGGATGGGAGGTCTTCGCTCAAGGCTTGGCCTGGGCCTTTATGCAGCGGACCCAGCAATCGCCGAGTGGCCCACTACCTTCTTGGGAAGCCGAGTGGGAGTTGGAGTCACCCCCAAAACACCACCACAACGGGCACCTTCTTTTCAGAGCCGTGACATGCAGCAAGTCGCCGCGACGAACACGACGCCGGACACAACCGCCCAAGGCCTGGAACACATACTAAAACCAACAGCAGCAGCAGGACAGCTCAGTCGCCATGTTTTACCTCACCCTACCCAGTAACAGTTCGCTGGGTGTCTTTCCTGGCAACACCTTGGCCAAGTACGTCACCCAGTTACCGCAACCGTTGCATTTACCTGGACGATGGGAATGTGGCCTCGTGGATATCCAATACCCTTACTCGTGGTACAACGTGCGAGCCAATGAAGTGTGGTACGAGGTGACCTACGAAGGCAAAAACACCCGACTCACCCTCCCCGAAGGCCAATACGATACCCCCAAGGAGTTCATGCAGGGGCTGACAAGACTGTTGCATTATAAGGCTCTACGGGAGGTCACGAATACTTCAAAACCCATCAAATCCTTTCCCTTCAAGAATCACGTGGACTTCGATTACAACGCACACGACAAGGCACAGATTCTCCTCAACGCCAACATGAGTGTCGTACTGAGTCCTATCCTACAGCAAATGCTGGGTCTCGCTCACGCGACCTACACGGGTCCATCCGAGGACCATGGCCAGATCCCGATGGATATGAAGTCGGGTATGTACGGACTCTACGTCTACTCGGACGTAGTCGACAACCACATCGTGGGCGATATCAACAGACCTCTGTTACGGGTGGTCCCCATTAAAAAGACGTATGGAGATCCAAGTCACCCACAGTTTCACCCACATGCTCTACCTACCCGTACGACAAACCGACATCAACACTATCACGGTGGATATAAGAGATGACACGGGACGACCGGTGGCATTCGAACGAGGAAAAGTGGTGCTGACACTTCATTTTCGACAAGCACGTGCTCCCCACTTTGTATAATGAAGGTCCCTTACGAGTGCGATGCACGCAGCTATATGGACTATTATGCCCAACAGGCCGGGGGTGGCCTTCCCGTCTTTAGTGGTGTACGCATGCAACGAGGACATGGGCTGGGGAACATACTCGGGAGCATCGTCAAAACGTTCCTGCCCTTGGTGACGCGTGGAGTGAAAGCAATCGGCAAACAAGCGGTACGCAGTGGACTGCAAGTGGCCGGTGATGTCTTGGGGGTACGGCACCCAAAGAAGCCTTGAAACGGCGGGCCAAAGAAGCGGGAGGCGTCTTGGTCGCCAAAGCACAACGCACCGTAGGGAATAAAAGACCTGCACCACCGAGACCACGCACCAGTCGACGACCGACCCAGCGACGACGCACATCGAAGACCCAGGATATCTTTTCTTAAACATGTCCTTGATCCACGCAGAGCCCTGCCCCTCCACCAACAGTGAATTTGATTTGTGGACCGTGCCGCCCACACAGACCAGTGCCGAACAAGGATTATGGGTGGGGCATCTCCCGCTCTCCAGCATCAACGAAACAGGGCCCATCGAGTTCACCATCAGTAATGCGGATACGGCCTATGCGGATTTAGCCCATACATACTTGTATGTGAAAGCCAAGGTCGTCAATGGGGATGGCTCCAGAATCATCCAAGCTGCAACGGTGGGCCCGACGAATCTCTGGCTGCACTCGATGTTTCACCAGGTGGATATTTTTCTCAGCGACAAACTCATCAGTGACTCGACCAACACGTACCCCTATCGTGCCTACATCGAGACGCTGTTGTCGTATGGACGAGAGGCCAAAAAATCTCAGCTGACAGCCGCTTTATTTTACCAGGACACAGCCGAGCACATGAGCACGGTGGACAATGAAGGATATAACAAACGGAAGGCTTTCACCGCCAACGGCGCCTCGGTGGATCTCATGGGTCGACTGCACGCAGACATTTTCATGCAAGACCGGTACCTCTTGAACAAGATCCCCAGCAAAATCCGACTAATACGGGCGCCTCCGACCTTCGCCTTGATGGCCACTGACGTAGACGGACATGCAGTCGGCTATAAGATTGTCATCCAAGACGCAGTCCTGTATGTCCGAAAAGTGAAACCGAATCCAGCCGTTCAATTGGGACACCGCAAAGCCTTGGAAACAAAACCAGCCCAGTACCCTATCCGACGTGTACAAACCAAAGTGTTCTCTGTGCCTGCTGGAAACATGAGCGCCAACAAAGAAAACCTGTTCCTGGGGGAACTACCCAAGCGATTCATCCTGGCCTGTGTGGAAAATACCAGTTTCAGCGGAGCCTACCCAGAGAATCCGTTTGACTTTAAACATTTCGGCATCAATGTTGTGGCCCTGCATGTGGATGGACAACAGGTGCCAGCCACGGCCTTAACCCCGAACTTTGGGCGGAGGAATTTCATTCGAGCCTATCAGAGCCTGTTTACAGCCACCGGTCAAATCGACCAGGACGAAGGGAATATGATCAGTCGGGAGGACTACGCGAACGGATACACGTTGTTCTGTTTCGATCTGACCCCCACCTTAGAGAACGACCATCAGCTGGCCCTGGCCAAGCAAGGCAATTTACGGTTGGAAATTCACTTTGCACGAGCCCTCGGGCCCACCGTCAATGTGATCTGCTACGCCGAGTTTGCGACATCATTCAAGTGGACAAGGCGCGCAACGTCCTGTGTGACTTTGCCACCTAACATGGATACAGACCAGATAACCACCGTGCTGGAGAATGACCCAGGGACACGTATGGTCTTTCAAGGGGTGTTCGCCCGAGATGTGTTCCCATTAGACAGTGTGTATCCTGCCGCTTACGTCCTCAACACGGACCCGATGGATCGGCCCGGTGAACATTGGGTGGCCGTGTACTTGACAGAAGCGCAGGGCGAATATTTTGACCCGTACGGCCTGCCACCCCTCCATCCCGATTTAACAGACTTCATGGATCAAGGCACAGAGACGTGGTATTGGAACAGTCAAACGTTGCAAAGCCTGACCAGTAGCGTGTGCGGACAATATTGCTTGTTTTACATGTACCATCGATGCCGGGGCAGAACCTTATCTACCATCGTACAGATGTTTGACGAGTACCCCAAGGCCGAGGACCGCGATGTACTCGTATATGACTGGGCCGCCCATCATTACAATGAACAAGCCTCGTTCTGGGCTTAAGTTCTTTCAATGTACAAGCCCCCTGTTCTGGGCTTAAGTTTACAAGCCCCCTGTTCTGGGCTTCAGTTCTTTCAATGTACAAGTCCCCTGTTCTGGGCTTCAGTTGTCACGTGGTTGTTCTCACGTTGTTGTTGTTAGTTATTGTTGAATAAAAAACAAAATGAGATCTCACCAAAAAAAAACCTGTCTTCTGTGTTTTCTATATGAGCATAATGCATGAAACTGGTTTTGAACACCGTATTAGCCAATCAGTGGCCTAGAATGGGCCCAAAGGTAACCCGGATGTAGGCGCGGATGTAGGCGAAAGCACCCTAGTACCCGGATGTAGGCGCGGACGTGAGCGAAATTCTAATACCCGTCCATTGGTTCTTTTATCGATCGCTCATTGGCTCTTTTTCTCGACCGCTGATTGGTGCAAATGGAACTGCCCATCCTTCCCAGGTTAATTTACAATCCCCTTTTTGGGTTCAAGCTCTGTATATCGATGCCGCAACATTGTTGCCGAACATTGCCGAAAGGGAGACCTTTGACCTTTTGACCTGGATGTGCCCTTTGACCTTTTGACCCGACATTCACCCGCGCACTTCCGGATAACCCGCGCGCGCTGCGGCCGGGGCGGGCCGGGGAAATCTTGGACGTTGAAAATCCGGACCCTACGTTTACGGGAAAATTGGAACTCTTCTGTATTCGGAGGTAGTTTTAGTGAAACCGGAAGTGACGTCTGTGCGAACAGCCCACACCACCAAACCACAACCATGGACCCATAGTGGTGGGTCAAACACACTCCCACGCATCCCCAAAATGCCTGCTTTCTATACTATGACCAGACTGCGCATGCGCAGACTATTGAACACGGACGGACCATGAGTCCAGTCGGATGCTGCTTCACGAGAGCTTCAAAATACGACCGCATACGACTCCATCGGACCCATAGTGACCCATGTCGGCGCCAAAATGTCTATTTCCATACCCTTGGTCTACTGCGCATGCGTAGAATGATGTCAGTTTTACGTCACACCCCCGCAGTCGGATGCTCCTTCACATATGCTTCACATTGATATCTCACTCGACTCCATCGGACTAGGGGCCTACCTAAACCCCAAAACGTCTATGTTATACCCTTTTCCCTTAATTTCCTGTCTGCGCATGCGCAGAATGTTGAACACGAACTACACACTAGTCCAGGCGCGAGCTCCCTCACGAGAGCTTCAAAATAAGACCTTATACGACACCATGGGCCCATTAGGGGCTCCCCTAGATCCCAACACGTCTATTTCCATACCCTTTTCCCACAATTCCCTATCTGCGCATGCGCAGAACGTTGAAAACGAACGACACACTAGCCCAGGCTGATGCTCCTTCACGAATGCTTCACATTGATACCTCACTCGTCTCCATCGGACCATTAGTGGCCCACCTAGACCCCAAAACGTCTCTTTCCATACCCTTTTCCCACAATTCCCTGTCTGCGCATGCGCAGAATGTTGACAACGGGCGAAAAACTAGTCCAGGTGGATGCTCCCTCACGAATGCTTCACATTGATACCTCATACGACTCCATAGGGCCACTAGTGGCCCACCTAGATCCCAAAACGTCTATTTCCATAAACTTTGTTTTGCATGCGCAGAATAACGATATTTCAACCCCACACCAGCCCATCAGATGCCCCTTCACGAATGCTTCACTTTGATACCTAACTCGACCCAATCGGTCCACTGGCGGTCCCTACAGATTGCCGAACACTCTCACGAAAATCCACGGTTTTGGGACTACTTTCGGTCCGCGGAGGCAGACCACATCACCGCCGGACCGCATCACCGCGGAGGAATACATGCTCCCAAGGTCACGCCCCATTCACCCAGACCGGGAGTGACGTCATACCTGCGCACAACACTCCTGCGCACACCGCCCCAATACCGCCCCATTTTTTTGTTCTCGCGCATGCGCAGTGACGAGCAAAGACCTCGAAAATGGTAGAACCTACTACTGGGGATCTAGAGTGGTGGGCTAAATACTTGCCATTGTATAATGGAGTGTCCATGATGTGTTTGGAAGATTGGTCTGAACCAGATGCTTTGGTGGCCTCAGATGCCTGCATGGTCGGCTGTGGTGGGGTTTGCGGTAACTCATTTTTCCATAGTGTCTTCCCATTATCCATAGTAAAGGGATTATCCATTACAGAACTTGAAATGTTATCCATCATCATTTGTCTCAAGTTATGGGGGGACAGGCTTGAGGGAAAACGGGTGCTGGTACATTGTGACAATATGGCTTCTGTCACCGTCCTTAATTCTGGGGCCACACGAAATGTTTTCCTTCAGACTTGTCTCCGAGAAATATGCTGGTTGGCAGCTCTCGGTCATTTTGAAATCCGCGCAAAACACATCCCCGGGTTAGATAACCGCCTGCCTGACCTATTATCAAGGTGGTCATTAGGTGACCACTACAAGAAAAGATTTGAGGAGGTCATGGGTAAGGAGACATGGCATGAATATCTCATACCCGACGAGTTCTACAAATTTTATCACGAGTGGTAACGTTATATTTCTTATTATTGCAGCATCTTTGCACAGTAGCCTGCAACAGGGGGTCAGGAGGTCTGTCAAGCATGCATATGCGGAAGGATCTTACAAGAATTTCCTTACGCAATGGCGGTCTTATTTATTATTTTGCACTTTTTCGGTTTTGCCGCCTTCCCAGCATCTGAGTATATTTTCTGTTTGTATGCACAGTTTCTCAGTCGCTCCTTTCGTTCGGTTGAATCAATCAAAAATTATCTCAGTGGGGTTCGTACATTGCATATTGTGATGGGTTTCCCTCCTCCTGATGTGCAGGCGGCTGAACTGAGACTTGTATTAAGAGGTTTATCTCGTTTACATCCACATTTACCTAAGAAGGCTTTGCCTATGACACCTAAGATTTTATTGGACATATTACCATACTTAGAGATAAACACCCCATTTGGGGCAACATTGTGGTGTTTGTTTTTGTTCGTCTTTTTTCTCATGGCTAGGAAATCGAATTTGGTGCCCGACAGTTGTTCAAAATTTGATGCTCGAAAACAATTGACACGCGGAAATGTTTGCGTGTGTGATGGGATGATTTTGGTACTGATTAAGTGGTCTAAGACCATTCAATTTGGACAAAGAGAACTTCGCTTTCCCATACTTGCCATTCCTGGATCTCCTTTATGTCCAATTGTTGCTTTTAAGAACATGATTCGATTGGTTCCCAGCAATAACCCCGATTCGGCTGCTTTCTGTCTTCCAGACAATAAAAGTATATTTCGCCCAATCACATATCCAACGTTCTTGCGGGTTCTGCGTCGCATTTGATCTGCTGCTGGGTATAACCCAAGTTTATTTTCTACACATAGTTTTCGTAGAGGGGATGAGTCGTGGGCATTTAAAGCCCAGGTCAAAGGAGAGCTGATTTAACTTACTGGGGACTGGGCCAGTGACGCTTATAAAGGATATTTGGACGTTGACAAGTTTCACAATGTATGCGAGATCTCATTTTAGTAGAGGTACAATAAGACATGTTAATGAACTAATCACTATGACGGATCTTACTTTTTTGTTGTATTGCCGGATGCCTGCGGCTTGGCTGTGGAGATTTATATTTATGTAAATAGGAAAAGATCTGTATGTATATTATCGAGAAATATATTAATGATGTATTTATTTTGCTTGGTTTTTATATAACCTGCATGATACATGTTCAGTAAACGATTGCATGATGAGAAGTGTTCACTAAACTATTGCATGATGATAAGTGTTCACTAAACAGTATTGATGTTTACACTGTGTTATACATGTATCATGTTTTATTATGTGTATGTTTAAATAAGTTTGTCTGTCCTAATTGCATCAATTGAAGAGTTCATATGGCAATAAATTCCTCAAGTTCTTAAAGAAATCTTCAGTGTCTTTGTAATTATCGATGCTTGCTTTTAATTGCGAAAAACTCGTGAAAATAGAACCATAAATCTGCATGCAGTATGATCAGTTTTATTTCCGGGAAAACGCTCAGAACGCATCTCCGGCAATCTAAGACCACGGAGCTTCCGGTCCCTAGGCGGCCCCTGGAACCTCGCCTGTTGGGCTGTGATAGTGCCCCCCCACACACACTTTCAATTACGTTCCGACGCCACTGCTCACTCGGGCTTCCATGGGACGTAGACTGACTATCTGAGGTCAAGCTCTCCATATCAATAGATAGACTCCCAGCAGTCTCGGCAGTCGACGGGGTCTGAGAATCAGCTGGCATATTCTCAGCATCTGCATCGGCTCCTTGGGCCATATATATTCTTCTGGTGTCGGATCATATCGTACTGTCAGGTGAGCGTTCTCACTCAGAGGAAGTAAAAGCCATGTTGAGGGTTGAACGTCGACTTTGTACGTTTTTGGGATACGCTGGCTTTTATGGACACTAACGCCCGACATCGGACCAGCTTAACGCTTCAACGCCTGGGTGAAATAGCTCAGAAGCTCTGATTTTTCTAGATATTCCATCGAACTGACAGAAATTCATCGAAATGCAGTGACGCCCGTCAACGCCCTTCGTTACACCTTAACACCCGTCTCAACGCCTTAATGCTGACGGGCGGTGGTTCTCTCCGGGTACACCGGCTTCCTCCACCAATCAAACTTGCTGTCACCATATGAGTGAAACAACCTTGAGCGTGACATTAAGCCAAATCCCCCTCCACGCCCGTCTCTGTGCCTTAACGCCCTACCTTGATGCCTTATTGCCCCATAATAACACCTTAACGCCCTATCGTAACGCCTTAACGCATATATGTGGTACACCCACACCCTGGTGCACCCTATAGGTACAGGGTGTGCCACACATGCGTTACTATAGGGCGTTAAGGCGTTAAGCTAGTGCATTGAGGCGTTAAGTTAAGGCGTTAAGATAGGGCGTTAAGGCATTGAGACGGGCGTAAGGCCAAGTCTCAACATGTTTTATTCCGTGGTGTGAATGGATTGATACAAAAACCTCTTCGACGCGTTAGTATTATATAATAATAGAATGGTATTGGTATTATATAATAATATAGAATGGTACAATCTCTCGCAAAATGTTAAAACTGTTATGCTAGGGCGTTAGGGCTTTAGGATAAGGCGTCAAGTTAAGGCGTTATGGCGCTAAGATAGGGCGTCAAGGCATTAAAATAAGACATCAAGTCGTTACTGTAAAATTTTCCACAAATGTCAAATACTAGTTTTACATGCATCCACCCATTAGTTCATCGGTCTCGATGGGCGCTTCACATGGATACCCTCCCCATATCGGTCCATTGCGACACCAAAACGTCCACCCAAGTGCCCTTTTCTCACAATTCCCTGCCTGAGCATGCGCGCTATTACCCTACTTTCACTACACACCAGTCCAGCCAGATGCTTCCCCATGAATGCTTCAAACTGATACTTCTCACGACCCAATCGGACGGTCCATCTCGAACCCAAAATGTCCATTCCAATGACCTTCCCACAATTTCCTGTCTGGGCATGCACAGCTAGAACTTTCAGCGAAAGACAACCCCATTGGACCTAACATTGAAGTAACTGAAGCGTACGGTCTTATATAGGGACAGATAACCCTTGCTGGGCCGTCCCGTGACTGGAAGTGACATTTGACCTGCAAGTGGCCTTTGACCCGGATGTGCCCTTTGACCCGGAAGTGGCCTTTGAACTGGAAGTGACGTCGTGCGTTACGTCATCGCCGCGACACGCCGCGTGACGTCATCAGCCTCAGCCTTAATCCGACAATGTTTGCGGTCTTCCTACTACTCTCCCAAAACATGTTCAAAATATCAAAACCGATCACCTTCAAACCTAGGACGGATAAACGAGTCCAAGTTCAAACTAAACAGAACCCGGGACTAGTTATAATTCAATGAAATAGTCCTAGATTGAACAAAATGCATTTTTATGATATCCAAAATGTTGGGCAATTTTGTATTCTTTGCAGAAATAATATTTATTTATTATTATTATTTTATTTTATTTTTTTTTGCTAACGACAACAGCTATTGCTGGTCAAGTCACTGTCCTGTCAGTTGTTGTCCTAAAATGTGGGAAAGAATGATATATTATTCGCCAAAATGTTCAATAAAACGTTTTTAACTAAAACGTTATTCAAGTTAGACACTTAAAATACAATGTCGCAAAATGTATCAAAAAGCTACTATACATGAACAATGTAGCTGTTGTTACATATTACAATATACAATGTGTTCATATTCTACACTAAATGTGTAAACATATCACTTATTTTCATCCTCCTGCACCAAGTTACCCGTTAAACGTTAATCGTGTTGACCATGTCAGTAAACTGTAGCAAAGGGCAGGTAACTTCAACCTCAGTCCGTGACGTCATACAAACTTTAAGAACTTTTTAATAGGAGGAACTTCCGCGACGTGGTTTTGGGTAGTTTTCAGCATTTAACAACTGCGCGTTTATGATCTAGATTATCCGTTTAACCACAATGAGTCGAGGAGGAAAATCATCGAACGCCGACCTGATGAATTTACTAGAATCTGGGAGCGACAGTGATGCGCATGAACTTCTATCTTTACCGCCACTGAAGAAATCGAAGAAAACGAGAAAGTAAGCAAGTTTAACGTGGCACAGCGCCGCCTGGTGGTTATGGATCAAAGATCTAAAATAGATCATGAGATATTTCCCATGTTATATTTCCGCAGTGATTTAGACTAGAGTACACAAAACAGATACAGGAAATAAAAGTACTCGACCCCCCCCGAACTCCTTACCGACACGTTTCAGGATGTTATCATAAAATCAGGGTCTATATGTTACTTGACAAGAGCTGGAGCAAGTCTAATATCAGGAATCTTGAATTTCCCTTTCCGAATTCCCTCTATTTTTTTAATTCTTTTATGATTTTTTTTTCATACATGTCAAACATGTTATAGTGGGATTCTCCATGGGACAAGAAACATTTTGATATATATGACTTTACTCTTTTCAAGCAGAATACACCAATTTAGAGATTCTTCCCTATATATTACCTGACTTTCAAATAATTGCCACTACATCACCCCCTTAAGCAAGTGCTCCTCTTGACCAGTTTTGTCTATTTACTAATATTCATCAAACATGATGTTACTTGACAAGAGCTGGAGCAAGTCTAATATCAGGAATCTTGAATTTGCCTCTCCGAATTGGTAATTGAGCTCAATATATTAAGGGGATGATGTAGTGACAATAATTCAAAAGTCTAGTAAGAGAAAAGAGTCTCGTATAAAGTGTATTTTGTTTGAATGTAATAAAGTCATATATCAAAATGTTCCACATGTAACATATTTGATATGCAATTGCAGGCCTATCTAAATAAATAAAAATTACACAAAACAATTGCCAGCAGAAGTTCACAAAGACAAAACACACAAATTGAAATACAGTTAAGAATTTTTTTTATAATTTTTCTGTATAACTAAGACTATCTGTATTATGAAAATTATTTTGAGAAAAACAAAACAAAAATTTCTTTCACAATAATTATCTCAGTCTAAAAAAATTGTGTGAATTGACCTTACCTAAAATGTGGATCAAACAACTGATGTGTGTCAATTGGCAATTGATTGTGTAGCTTCATTTAAGACCATGCATGATAATGACATGATGTTAATCATGTGATTGAATAGAAAGAATCCAGGCCTTTTCCCCAATGCTAATTTAATGTACATGTGTTAGAATTACAAATCAGTTCAGCTTAGCTTGTCTTGGATAACTCTACACAGATTTGGGCTGTCCTTCATATTGGCTGACAAATCATCATTACATTTGACAATTATGTTGACATAGTAAATGGTAACAAATCTTTTAAAATATAGTTTCCAATGCAATTTTCTGACATGGTATTTGTCGTGGCAGAGACAGTATAGATTTTTTTAAGTACTTTTCAATATTTTGTTTTTACTCTTTGTGAACTATAGTGCTGGCAATCACAATTATTTTTGTGATTTTTTTTTATTCATTTATGATTTTTTTTCTTGCATGTCAAACATGTTATAGTGGGATTCTCCATAGGACAAGAAACATTTTGATATATGACTTCACTCTTTTCAAACAGAATACACCAAGTTAGAGATTCTTTCCTATCTTTTACCTGACATTCAAATAATTGCCACTACATCACCCCTTTAAGAAAGTGGTCCTCTTGACCAGTTTTGTCAATTTACTAATATTCATCAAACAAGGTCTACATTAGAATCATGACAATGCCAGAAAGTATAAATGTGAAACACCAACAGTTTTAAACAGTGACATACCCTATGTAACCCCCCCCCCCCCCCAACTCCGTCCTTGTGCAAGATGCTCAGTGTATTGACCTTAATTATATTTATACATTATTACAGAAAAAGGAATGCATTAAATACAGAGATGTGTTCACTGGGTGCCTTGTTCAAGATTATCTTCGTTTTGATCATGATTGGGGGTCTCTGTTTGCTGGGGGTCATGACCTTCAAGTTGACCCGACAAGTGAAAGAGCTGCAAGATAAGATGGACAAATACACAGGTAAACCACATTTGGTAACCATAACTTCAGTAATCTCTCTAATAATTCAAGCACTTTCAGGCCAGATATTTACTCAATTGAATTAATTAAGTTCACTAATGCACACTTTCTTTTGCCAACATCTTGAGAAGTAGCCCAATTGCGAACAGTTCTGAACAATCTTTGACAGAATATTTTCTGGAATCGGCTTTTAAAGTGTTTCAATATATGCGATTTATTACAGAGATTACTGTAATCTGCAATTTACCATCATACAATGAATCCTTATGTTTGGGATCTCTCTCAGTATTAAAACACTTGATTGGATCATTAAAAGTTCTGCAAATGTTTGATTGGCCCATTCAAAACTTTGAAGACTGTTGATTGGTCCATTGAAAATGTTGAAAACAAATAAAATATTTTCATTGGCTAGAGGTGGAAATTGGCAGAAATAAAACCAATCCTAAAGTTTCTGTATCTGTATGTACCAGTACTGATAACTCACATTAGATTTCATATAATAACATATTATGTAATTCAAAAGTTATTCTGGGCTCTGGATATCCTTATTTTCCAAATGTCATCATAATTTATATGATATTTATATTTATTTTACTGAATAAAAGCTGATTTTAGCTGATGACCATCTTGGGATGGCAAAATACCTCAGCAGATAATTACACCAAATTTCAATGGGTTTGGCGGCAACTTTGATAAATATTTTCCCATGTTTACTGATATAAACAAACACCTGTAATTTAACAAGTTATATGTAGATGGTCATTAAGATGCAGTCCTGTTTCTTCTCATTTCCTATCATGCATTAAATTTGATCATGTTGTAGAGACAGAGAAATTATCCAGTTGACATGTAGTATCGTTGAATAACATGGATCCCTAAGTTTGTTTTTTTTCTTCAGCTTTGTATTGATTGTATTCCAGTATAAGTATGAGTATAGGCACCAAAGAGAAATAGCTACATGTACCCCGGTACATGTATATAATTGCATACATTTGACACTATGATCTGTGGATCAGAAGCATACTTATATAACCTTTGATTGTAAGTATCACCATTTTTGCATGATGGCAGAAATATTGATAAATGGATTAAACAATGTAACATTTTCAGTTGATTACCCAAAGATATGCCAGGGTTCACCCCAAAACATTGATTACTGTCAGATATTTGGTTGGATTGCAGAAATTCAACAATTTAACATTGTCGCAAAGCAACAGTTATCCCTAATGGGTGAAGCTGTGGCATTAATAGTAGTGTAAGGGGGATCAGTCTGGTATTACATACTGAGGCCTCAAAAGGGGTAAGCCTACCATAATAAAGGCATAGTAATCTAATTAAGATTGTTTAATATTATAATGGGATTCACAAATATTTAATATTCAATTATCTTAAGGTGGATACCGATACCTCTCTTTTCAATAAACATATTTTTCTTTAACTTTTTATATTTAATTAGCAGTATTGTACATAACAGAAAAATTAAATCACCAGATCAGCTTATGATATTGATGTCCATCCTTGTCTTGGATTAACACAGAAATGAATAAAATTGAGTTTTCGATCAACATTTCAGATGACTTGTAAATCACCCTGTTTCATCTAAAGAGAAATTACAAAATGAGGGTCCGCTATTTCTAATAAGCAAACACTTTTCTTTTTACACTTTTACATCTTCCATATTTCTATTAAACGGAGATGCAACAAAATTAGTCATATTCAAATAAAATTTTACCTATTTGTTTAACAATGAACATAAGTTTTCAATATATCAAAAATTGGATGTAATTGGATGTTTGAAATGTATTCTAACTGTGTCTCAACCTCAATTATATGGGAAATCTTTTGGAAGAGACTAAAAATTTCAGCATTTGAACAATATCGGACTACTTTTCACTAATCTTCTACCTTGTTTTTCATTTTTCGCGTTCACAGTTAGATTTCCAATACACATATGTATGTTAATTAATTTATGAATGATTTAGCTTGTCAGTACAGGCAGAGGTTCTGACCTGCATGGGAGATAACTCTGTTTTTTTTTATATTTCGGAATATTGGCCAATCATATCCTTTGAAATATTCTTTCCGCGTGTGGTAAAGTTCAGTCGTATTTTCCGGTTTGTGTAATGTCAACGACAACGTAGTTTCTTCCATCTGACAAAATTATCTTCGAATATGCGACTCCTCTTCTGAATTGCTGGTGGTATTTAATAATCTAAGAAGCGACAAACTGGATCCACAAGGGAAGCTGAATGTCGAATTCAAGGGAGGCAAGAGGATGAAGAAACGCCGCGAGTTGGACGCACTCGTCGGCAATGGGAAAAGCCGGCGGAAGAGTAAAAGTGGACACGAACTCCTCCGAAATGATTCCGAGTCGTCAGAAATTGACGAGTTTATTAGTTCTCCTGAAACAAAGACTGTCCTTAGGAAGTAAGACCTTGAGAAATAACTTTTAAACGGCTGTTGGCTGTCTTGCTTTTGAATTTTTGTTCAAATTGAAAGACCGCTAAAAATGGAAATTTCAAGCCTTGGGTTGGAAATTAAATCAATATGATTGAAAAATTATTCGACTTGGCGTCTCATTCCACAGCAGCTAAGTGTAACATAGCATGTCAGGTACCTTTATGCTATGGGATCTCATAAACCTGCCAACGGGAAGTGATCAACATATGAAAATATGCTACGAAATTATGAAATGGGGGTGAGATTTTCTGGAGCTCCTTGTCTTGTCGTGCTGTGTACCTATATTCACCCATGTCGCATATAACGCTATTCACACCAACTGTTGTGATGTGGGCAAATTATGAAAACACAGCATGGCATAGAGGAACGAGATGACATGACGCAGAGGAACCAGACACCATGTTAAAACTCGGCTAGAAGAAAATGAAATGAAAATGTTTTAGAGCTAAATGTAGAGACACTTGTTATCTGCCTATACCTATGTTCTGAGGACAGTCTTTGTTATTACTGTTAAATTATTTCATAGTCGCCGTGGAAATTCCTTCTGTATGAGCTGTTTGACGGCGCTGGCATTCCTCTTGCTGCTGGCTTGTATTATCGCGTGCGCTGGACTGGTGTGGGTGCATTTGGAACTGAAGACCGAGCTAGATCATTTGAGAGGCCGAATCGAAACAGGTATAAGATCAGATAAGAAAACCTAAAAATGTTAGCTTTATTCACACTCTGCACAGACACAGTAGCTGGCAATATGGTGATGAAAAACCTTGAACAAAGAAGAAATTACATGAACAGATCCCGGAAATGTGGCAATTGGGATGAGTTTAATTAGTGAAAATGGTATCACAAATGGTCACCTCAGTCAAGCTGTATTAATTCGTAGTTGACAGTATTCATTTGTTCTTTTCAATGATGAAGAACTCAATGAACCGACCACTTTCGGCACTCCAATAGGGGACCTGCTTTCGGCGATTCAGTAAACTAAGTGCCATAGTTTTGGCTATGAATTGTGTAGGAAAGTGGAATATGTTGACCCACCAAATATTATAAATCCAATGCATAAAACTTAACGGTTTTATACTTTTTCTGTCAAAATTCATATTCCGCTCATCTTCACTTGAAGCAAGAGGGTGCCAACTTTAATCTGCAGTGAATTTTGGGTATTCAGTACAATTATCGTTTGGAATATCATGTTGTTGATCACACATCAGGGGACCAGACTGGATTAGCTCCCGTGATGAGTGATCAACAATATCTCTGGTATGATAAAAAAAAATTAATTGTATAGTTACCCAGCTTACTCAACTTCACGTGAAGATTTGACGATGAGCGGAATATGAATTCTGATGGAAAAGGTATAAAACTGGTAAATTTTATGCATTGGATTTATAATATTGGTGTGAAAAGAAACAGGACCAAATCATTAAATGATTTTAATGGAATATTATTGAAAGTGACTGATGCTAAATCATACTCAAACACTCACATTTGCTAGGAAGAAATTTGCTAGGAAGAAGCAATGAATCAATTCAATAGAGTTTTATAGAAACCACTTGGGGAATCTTCCAGTTTTAAAACAGTTGATGGTCAATTCAAATTTTCAAAAGGAAATCTGCCATTTTCATTGGTTTATGAAGAAATAGGAAGAAAATCCAACCAATCACATACTTTCTATATAAATGGTTCATTGAACCTCATCCAGTGCTGTAACTTCTTAGGGTGGTTGCCATGAGGGCAAGCTAATTGTGAAAACTAGTTATCGTTACCTGCTTACACTGAACACAGAGTGCTGAAAAATCTCATTTCTTAGAGAGTGCTAAACTCGTTCTGAACGAAGGGGATTTCCACACTCAGTTGAGTGAGAGATAAACTGTTTCTCTGAGACTCTAGAGGGTTGTAACAATTTGTGATACAATTACAAGTTGTCCAACAAAAGTAATTTTAATTCTCTTGCCTGTGCTGGGATTGCATACATGTGACAACTTTCACTTGCCAAATCTGTGCGGGCATTAAGTTGCAGCACCGTTGATCTCTAATTGCTGCCTTCTGTTTTCTTGTGTTTTTCCAGTTGAATCGGAGAACTTGGGTGTGCCCAGCCAAATTCAGAAGATACACTCACAGGTACAGGACTACAACAAGACAATAGTTAACTTCAAAACTGGGAAAAATGGCTTGGAGGAAGTGATCAAGAATTTGACCCAGATTACGCAACAGGTTGGTCCTCGATAATTATCTCAAAATGTATGCGTAGGTTGCTTACAAGCACGGTACATTGTTTCAACCATTATATTTGCTGATTTCCTCCTCGAAAAATACTCTTTGAATTCTAGACTTGCACAAATTTCAATGTAATTCATTAACAATAGAGCTGCGCTGTTAACATCAGCAGGTGCATTGATACAGTGGTTCACTCAACCACTCTCTCTCCTATCTCTTTAATATGGGTAGGTTCTTTTTTTCACTATTAATAATTGGTGTAAATATGATAAATATGGATCAAATTATCCTACTATTGCAAGAAAAGTTAAAGAGATAGAATATTTGATTCCTAAAAGAATTAATCTTTTTGGTGGATTTTGATAATTGCTTTCCAAGATTAAGAAACCCTAGAAACGTTATCGAGATTCAATTCCAATGCTTTAAGCTAAGTTTTTCTTTATTTCTTTTCTTCTGCTTTCTAATTTGGGCGCATGTCTAACTTGGGCATGGAATTAAATGTTGTCCAGTGTATAATTTGAAACACTGTGACTCCTGTGCTATGTTTCAATTTGATTGAGAAATTATTTTGAAGAGAATTAAGAACATTAAAAAAAAATGTAAAAAACCCAGAAATTTACCTACTCTCTCAGCAGGTCGTATTTCAGAGGCACTTATCTCATGGTTCACAATAAAGACTTCTCTGACAGGTCACTGCACAAATATACATTCAGGGCCTGATCTAGACTTTTAGTTTGGGCACCCTTACCTGGCGCAGAGTGTGATAAGTTATAGTGAAATAGGCCGCGATGTGGGACCGTCGAAGCCCATGGAAGCTGTGGGAGTATTGAATGGTCTAAATACAGCCTGATAACTTAATATTTGGCAATAGTAATTGCATTAATATAGGTTTCAGCCTGTTTTCAGAGGGAATTTGCTAACAAATTTTTTTTTTTTTTTTTTTTTTTTTTCTCATTTGGGCGCCCAAATTCATGGCACCCAAACCCGTTATAACGGGTTCAAAAACGGCCTGGATCAGGCCCTGTACATTGTCTTGAATTTGCAATGGCTTTTTGATATGATAGGCTTGGCCTGTCTCGTAAAGGAATAGAGAAAAAGATTATCTTGTCTTCTTTATTTGGAAACTTATTGTGTGATGTCTTTGAAGATATTGAATAATTTTCTAGAATTGCATAGCTAGAAAAGTTACATGAAAATTGTTTATTGGGGAGAATGTTATGAAATTTGTTCTTAGTTTTATTTGCACAATTCCCATTTTATTGATATAGTACAGACCATTCTTGATTACAGTGCGTGATGTCTTTTTTGACCCCTGTCACATAAAGGTAGGGGGTGTCAAAGAAACACTTGGTGTCTGTAATTCCATCTTTGGCCGCTGTTGGTTCGTTTCCTGTAACCCGCCCGCATCAGTATTTTTGCAAGCAATAATTACGCATTGTATTAATTATTGGTACTGATCCCTAAATAAAATGCCTATAATGAGTTCTGATTTCGCGAAGCAGCGCTCTCCAGTGATTAAATTGCTCGTAAAATATCGACATTGTCGTAACAAGTTTCGTAAAGCCGTCTCATCCCTTCGAAGGGCACTGCAGCGCCACCTGTTGTGCAGTTCAAGGGATTCCCCATAAACTGACCAATTTTCAATTCAATTCAATTCTTTATTGCATACACCCATACAAGGCAGTGCAAAGATATAACATATATATATAACATATAAATAATAGACAGATTCAGTTGGATATGTACAATGTTTTAAGTTCGTAACTGCATGCAATGATAAACATAACCACAGACAGTTCCGCATAAAGACGGAAAATTATTTGTCATTATTGTATGGTATTTTTCATCAGATAACATAGTTTCAAAATGTGGAAAATTTCTTTTGATATCGGTAAAAAGCTTTTGACGCAATTCGGCATAGTGTGGGCAATGCAAGAGGAAATGGATTTCATTTTCAACAGCTCCTGTAGAACAATGAGTACAAATTCTTTGTTCATGGGGTATTTTTGGCTTGCAATGTCTACCGGTCTCGACACGCAGCTTATGGTTACTTAGTCTTAAGCGACAGAAGCTTTCCCTATATTTCTTGTTAGTATGAATTAAATAAGGTTCTATGGCATATTTGGTTTTTACTTGGAGATAGCTTTTTAACTTACTGGAGGATTTATTTTCTTCGCTGGTGACAAACAAACTAATCAAATGGGCTGTTACTTTGGCTTTGACGTTTTCAATAACAATACTTCTACTCTGATTGACTTCAATGAGATGCCAGACATTGATTTCTGATGTTAAGGATTGAACTTTCATGAACCAGTTTGGCTTGTTTTTCAAGATAAGTGCCTTACTGGATTCAAAAGCATGAAACAATAAACGAGTTTTTGGTATATTTTTCAACCGATATGTAAAATTAATAAGATTCAGCATGATATCATAAATAAGGGGATGGCTACCCAGTTCAGCACGTACAGCCCAGTTAGATGCATATTTACCTGCACCTAAAACATACTTGCAAAACTTTATATGTACTGATTCAACATGTAATTTATCACATTTGCTAATACAGGAGAGGTCAGCCCCCCAGATTTCACTACCATACAGTAAGATCGGTTTCACAACAGTATTGAATAGTTTCATGGAAGTAGTTACACTTGGATCGTGTTTGAAAACAGATTGATATAAACTATGCACAGCCTTCATTCCCTTGCTCTTAAGGTCAGCAACACCCTCATCAAATCTGCCCCTGTCATTTATAATCACTCCTAAATATTTGTAGCTGCGAACAATTTTAAGTTGCTTTGAACCAAGGAGGAATTTTATCGCATGGAGGCGTTTCTGAATGCGCTTATTGAAAATCAGTATATTTGACTTCTCTATGTTAACTGGCAACTTATTTGATGCAGAAAAACGATCAACTGCATTGAGACTATTCTGTAATCCCTCAGGGGTTTCTGAAAAAATGACCAGATCATCAGCAAATAGTAAATGAGAGAGGGGTTCTTCATGTAGGGATGGTGACTGACAAGCTGGACTAAAGAACTTTCCTATGTCATCAATAAAAATATTGAACAGGGTTGGTGATAAGTTGCACCCTTGACGAACACCACGCGATGAAAAATATTTCGGGGAGAGTCCAGATGAAGTTTGCACTTGATATGTGGACTTCAGATACAAAGAATGAACAATACCTAACAGGTTACCAGTAATGCCTACCTTTACCATTTTCTCAAGAAGCATGGTTCTGTCAACCATATCAAAAGCTTTTTTGAAATCGATGAAAGCTGTAAATAGGGGTTTATTCTGTGTGATATAAGAGTCTATAAGAGATTTTAATATGAAAATATTATCAACGGTTCTATGATCTGCCCTGAAGCCGCCTTGATGTGGGCTAATGAGATTTTTGCTTTCAATGTGCTGTATAATGCGAGAATTAAGTATCCTTGTAAATAACTTGCCTAAACAACTACTAAGTGCTATTCCTCTATAATTATTCGGGTCCGACTTGCTGCCTTTCTTATGAATTGGTACAACTGTTGATACCGCCCAAATCTCAGGGAAGTCAGCACTACTCAAAATGAGGTTAAATAGTTTCAGAAAATGATCTATCTTAGTTGGTATAATAGTTTTTAGTAACTCATTTGGAAGAAAGTCTTTACTTGGACTTTTGTTGTTTTTGAGGGATTTAAGGGCATTATAAATTTCTGTTGCTGTTATGGGTAGGTTAAGATTAGAATCAGAATCCTCGTTGTCACCAGCTGGGAGAGAGATAATCTGTCTGAAGGATGAAATCCAAGAGTTTTGAAATGTTCAAAACATTCATCTGGATCCAGGTGATTTTGATTGGAAGGCATTCTGAGTTTTTTAATAAGTTGCCAGTATTCAGTTGGGTTATTTTCCTGCAGGTCATCCAATTTGACCATTAGATTTTTGTAGAAAGTTCGTTCTTTGTATTTCAGAAGCCTTTTATATTTCTTTTTAGCATAATAAAATTCTTGGACTGTACGAAGAGAATTAGGATTCTTGTTGACCATGATTTTTGCCTTTTTCATGACTTTTTTATATTCATTGCAGTCTTGATCAAACCATTGGCGTTTCCTTCTCGGTTTATGGGAAGCACGCACACGATAGGGTTGAAGGGAAGATATGGAGATTTTATCTAAAATGTGATGTATATTAGATACAGCCGTTTCTACCCCCACCGTATTTTCTGAAAAGTGTTGCATTAGAAAACCATTCCATAGATTTGATATGTCTGATGAGTATGAAGCTGACAGAGCGAAGGTATTACTTGAGCTGACCCATTTTCGTTTGGTTGATATAGATTCATATGCATATTTACGTTTGTGGTTGAGTGATTGACTACAGTTAAGTCTGGCTATTAGCTGACAATGGTCAGAGAGGTGTGACAATGGACGAACTGAGAAGTATTGAAAGTTACTCATAATTGATTCTGAGACAATAATATAGTCAACAACGCTGTTACCTAGAAATTGATATGAAGTGAAGGCACCTAACAGATCCCCACGAGAACGACCATTCAAAATGCGCAGTTGTGCTGCAACACAAATTTCAGTAAGTTGTCTGCCAAAAGTATTAATCTTAGTATCTGAGTTCTGACGAATGTTTACTGAATCAGAAATATAGTTTTCGGGTAATGGAACATATTCCAACGTATCTGATGGAATGTAATCTTTTAGATTGGCAGTTCTTGCATTAAAATCACCACATAGCATAAGATAGCTTTCCCCACAGAGTGACATTATCCACTGTGAAATATCATGGTAAGGGTTGCAGACTCTATTGCTCCAGTAGGTTGAATTTGTTGGGGGTACATAAACTGTGCCCAATAACAAATCTTTATCTAAACCAAATAGAGACCGACTAACTTTAACCCAGAGAACAAATTCAGTTTTCTTGACAAGGGTAACAAATTTCTTTAAAGCACCCTTAAAATAAAAGACTATACCACCTTTGGACACATTGTCAGCTCTACACATATTAAATTTCTCAAAACCTGGGATATCCAGTTCATCAGATTGACATTTTGTATGCCATGACTCTACTACACTAAACATATCAAAATTTGTCACAGCGGAAAGAAAGTCACTGTCCTCTAGCTTTGTCATAAGGCCAGCTACATTCCACGAGGTGAAACGAATGTGAGGTCGCATATATAATAAGTTATTTTCTAATGAAAACCCTACTCAGGAGCCATAGCTAAGTACACAAGATAAAAGTACATGGACAAAACAACTTTTAAAGTGCTATTAAAAGAGGTCACATAAACAACACTACAGAATCAAATTCAATACATTTGATCAACTCATTCATTTTAGGCTGTTCAGTTTAGCGGATAGTACATATTAAGTAGCATTTTAGTCATATGATAAATAACTCAATATTAACTAGAATCTGCCTGGATCAATACGATAGTATGATAAAAAATTCTATCTCTCGACATAAATTTACATAATTACATTCTCTTTTAAATGTTGCCGACAACGCAAGATCTATTTTATACATCAATCCGTTGGTAATATGTAAAATTTATGGAATATATTAAAGGAGACTCCTACTATTAAATTTATTAGTAGTACTCAAGTATTCCAGTATCTGTGCTAGACAGTACAGTCAACAATTAGATAATATGATATCGAGATAATATTGTAAGAAATTTGATACTAGTTATATTGTCATTTAACTAGTAATAAATCTGATTTACAGAAATATATTCTTATTGAACTGATGGTGTATATATAGGCATGATCAATTTCAAGCATTAAAGCTACGGTCGCATGTAAATTTTATGGACTTTCGGATTCTAGCATATTCCACCTTTAGAATTTACTAAGGGTATTTACAGCTTGGAGAAGTATGTGTTTGAGATCTGACAGTGTGGAACTAGTATCCACATTGGATAACACTTTGCAAATCTGTGGCTGACACATAGACGATTGAGAGAGTTTATTTGAAGTGTCATCAGGGCCTTGAAACGGTACCGTTGATGGTCGGTGCTCTATATAAGGGTTAGCGTAAAATGAGTTGTTTTCGTTAGTACGCCAGTAGTACTGTTGATTAGTAGAGTTGCCAGAGTAGTTTGGGCTCATTTGTGCATCCATAGGAATAGCAATTGCATTGACATTTGATGCAGTTTGCTGGCCCGTAACAACTGAGCTAGTAAATACTGGTGGCTGGGAGTTTAGTAAATTGTTCGGAACACGGTTGTATTGAGTCTCCGGCTGGACATCACTATTTGGATACGATGATGTAGTACAATGAGAATTTACAGGAGGTGCGGCGCCAGTAACAGTTGTTGCAGGTTGCAGATCCTGAACGTTTGACGCTGTAAACACTGGCAGGATTGGAGGACAATGGGAATGTAGTTGACTGCTTGAAGCTTGGTTGTATGGAATCGAAGGCTGGACCTCACTGTTGGAGTTGAAGGATGATGGGGCCCTTAAACTTCGGCAAACTTTCTTGGGAATCCTCTAAGCTACGTCATTATTAGACTCGTACCCAGCTCCAATTCGCTATCGCTCTATGGCGACGGTGCGTGTGAGTTGAGGGCTAGGTACGAGTCTACGTCATTATGTTTTCCAGTTGGAGCTCCGGAAGGAAATTCTGTGGTCTCAATTCCGTAGTTTGTCTGATCGCAAAAACAGTAAATAACAACAAACTGAACATCCACAATGTAATCTAACGAAATATGCATTGAGAAGTGAAGAAGTATAACTATTCGTCTGCAAACTAGATATCGATTTGCACGTGGAGTTCTCAAATCAAACGGAAGTATGTTCATCATACACCCCTTTCGTTCCTCGCACATCGCGCCATGAATTTAGAAATGTCCGCATGGTTGATCGCATTCATCCTGGTGTTGATCAAAATGATTTTGGCCAACGGAGCCACGATAGCTTCAACAAACGGTCAGTTTTATGTTAAATTCACAACTTTCCTATTCTCTGAAAAGACGACCGCCAGCTCTGTCATCGAGCGTTTTCTTTCCAAGGCAGATTTGAAACTTCCGTCGATGATTCTCCTGCCTTATATATGGGCGCTTGTAATCAGCAAATAAATTCTATAAATCTATAAATCACTCAGTGCCATGGATCAAGAATCCACAGTGGCGGACTTGGAAGAGAAGAAAGACTTCTCTTCCAAGTCTTTACTGACTCTGAAAATCAGAAGCAGGCATCGTGATTAGACCAAAGCTGTTGTTGTTGTTGTTGACCAGTGACTTGCTTAGGACAGCTGTATTATAGTAACATTTATGAATCCTAAAAAATTAGGATTAATATTATTACTATTTATGGTTGCTTTGGTGAAGGCTGATTTAATATTGTTATCCAGTACTAATCTGATGGAAACCAGTTCTAAATTAGCTCCATATATGACACCTCACATAATGTATTTTATGTCAAAGAGTCATGATGTCTATGGATTGTGATCTGTGATTTCTTTTTAATGGTTATTATGTATGCATTATTCATTTAATTAGCAGGTCACTGTTCCTCTAGCAGAGGTTTTGTTTGATAAATCTAGTCCAGTAAAAGGTTTTATATTTTCAAATTTTGCATCCCAAGTTTTGTTTTAGTATTTTTTTTTTTTTTTTCTCGCTAGCTAATAATTAATAATTATCGCTCTCAGCATGTCTATTTTCAAAAGCAAGGTTACGAGAAACAAAGAATTAATTAACAACGGCCTTTCTGTTGCAAATGATATACGTACATGTACCCGACTGAGCATGATGTAATTATTATCACTGTATGATTGTGAAACAGTTGTCTGATGAAGGCATCACATCAAAATGAAAAATGAAAAAAAATCCAAGAGCAAGGGAAAAAAAAATTCTTATGATTACTTGGAGGTTAAGGAGGTAACTGGCGGTTCAGGAGGAGGCAAGGGAGATAACTCTTGGTTAAAAATAAACTCCCCTTCTCCATGCCTGTAAAGCTGTTATCTTTGTTCAATTTTCCGAGTTTCTAAATTGCAGCTGAAGGTCTTGGAGAATACATGAATACTATATAAGACTACCATGCCATCATATATTCTACTAGCATATTCAAACAATACTCGGTCAAAGGTTAACATGAGACTCTGCATATTGGAGTAGGCTAAAAAATCTGCTCTAAAATACATATGTATTGAAGTTGAATGTTTGCATTAAGGTGAAGTTGTTACAGTCGGAGCTGAATGCTGCCAAAAAACAGCTGGGAAACAGGATGGTGAAAACAGATCCAAAAGAGCAGCCCTTGACGAAGGTAGGCATTGTTTATAACAACAGTTGCACCCAACACTATACATTGTGTACCAGTACCTTATATGGCGTTATTACATGAAAAACAAAAACAATCTTTTTTATAAATGAATGAACAAGTCATTGGGTAGATCTCAGTTTGCTATATGGGTCATTCCTCATCAAATCATTGAAGCATTGGACATGATCGTCACCGATTTTCTTGCTATTTGCCATGATGATTCGGATATATGAAAAACCTTGGATCGCAAATTACAGATGACAGCACAATGTCCAATGTTCACTTGATTTGGTGTGACATGGCCCAAACACATTACAAAAAAGGGAATTGATGACTTTGTGCTTGTAATCATCAATCTTCAAAGACTTGATTGCTTGTAATCTTACTATTGGACATTTAAAGAACCTCTTTTATTGGCTGGAGGCTCTTCCAATTCTCTCCACAGACCAATGAAATTGCAGGATTCCTTTAACCCTTTCGTACTTATACCAGCCAAAACCGGCCGGCATCATATATACCCATAACGGCCGAAACCGGCTGCAATTCACCACCACGTAAAAAAATCACCCCACAGTAAAATGTTCGTCAAGTGAGAGGTCGTCGGTAGTCCACATCGTTGGACAAGGAAATAGTCGACAATATACGTTGAAATTTTATTGTAAATCATGCAATAAACGTATAACAATAAACGTATAACAAGTTTATTTTATTGAAGACGTACCTTCCTTGTGGTGAAAATTGAGAAAATCGGCGAAGAATTTGCCGTTTTTTGACCATTTTCAACGCTATCGAAATCCCATTTCCCGCGGTAGAATGTTAGAGATATTGGTTTCATTTTAAAGGTCATTTCCGGGTCTTTCGACCTGTGATGAGTGATTTGATTGGATAGGGTTGCATAACGAAGGATTTGATTGGATAGAGATGTCATCATTGTTTGATAGCGTGACCAAATTGACCTCGACCGGGCTCTGTTAGTATCGCGAAGCCGATTAGTTGAGACGTGTGAGACAATGGCAACGATTGGCCGGCTGCCGGTCTGTGTGTCGGTCTTCAGTGCCGGTTGAATTTCTCGCCATAGAAAATGGCTCCGTTGAAACTTTAGCGAGCCGACTGTTTGATTTACAATGGAAATAAAGGGTTTCTCGGATTTATATGTCGGATTAAAACCCACACGGATGATGCACTGGTATTTTAGCACGATCGTCCGGTTGAATTGGGCGAATCGTGAAGAGATTTTTTATGGAAACTATCATTTGACTGGGACATACACTCACAGTAATGTTGTCGAAATCAGAGATTTTTTTTTTGTTTATTTTATTTTCTCGCCTGGTCTGGTTTTATTTTAGACACAAATGGGCAGATATTTTGAAGGACAGATTAATTAAAGTATGGGCTTTCTGAAAATATATATTATATTTAGCGGGGTTTCAATCAAGCCACATGCAAATATATTGCTTCAAAAAAAGACTGTCTATAACAAAATCCTCTCGCATGCATTTATCCGAACATACAAGGCTGACAAACGAGACTATCAGCAAGTAGCAAAGAGTTAAAGGTGAACTGTAAAGCTTTTAATCTTTTATCTAAAATGTTGCTTACATACATCTTGTGTTATGTGATATAATTAACTGTTATACTAATAACAACATTAGAGTTATCCTGTTATACATCCGTATTGAAACCTTACATCACTTGTCTCTCTTTGCTTGTAGAATGTTATGACGTTTTAGAGGTCTCCTTCATTCAAGTTTTATTTAATGTATCATTTTACACTATACAATTACAGTCTTTTGATGAAGTCAATATGTGGTTTTGTGGACCTGAAAAAAACAATATTCACCGAGGCCGAAGGCCGAGGTGAAAATTGTTTTCTCAGGTCCACAAAACCACATATTGACCGATATCAAAAGACTGTAATTGTTTTATTATATGACACTGGTGTCTCTTTCTCGTTAAATTGGTGAAAGCAGTTAGAATATAGCATATAGTAGGCATTTGCTTTGCTCCCGACGATCTCTTGCGAACCGACGGCCCATCCAACGACTATTTTCATTGGCTGAGCAGGCGCATACGTCACGCCGAGTCAATATCACATTTATGGACCCGCTCCGGAGTCAATATGGAAAATTAGCGACAGCTATGTGACGGCGAATGGTCCAATGGTAAAAGAGTAACACGCACAGTCATATAATAATATCTCATGCTGCGTCGGATGATTGAGTGAGGAACATTACAACGTCATTACGTTCCAAAAACAATGGGAGGCAAATCGATGATATTTTAGAAAGTTGTGGGTCCTGTTTTCTGGTGGTATAAGTTTTGACTTATCATATACATGGAGGAAGAAAATAATCCACAGAACTATTACCACACATAAACAACCATGACTACAAGGCCTTGATTTCTGACATTTTAGCAGAACATTGGAAAGCTTTGCATTTCAACTTTAGTACTGAAAATGTGAATCGACCAATCAAATCCTATCAAAATCTATTGACTTTCATTTTTCCAGTATATCTGCCAAGGTATATGTTTTCTATCGTGAACAGTGTCCTGCTTCTCTTTCTACAGGTGTTGGCAGATGTGGGAAACCAGGTGAAGACACTAGGGCTGAAACATGACAAACTGGAGACTGATCTAAATGAGAAGCTAAAAAATTTTCAAACAAAGCTGAGCGAGTTGGAGGTATGTACTAATATCAACGAGAAGTTGCAAACTTTAGCAACAAAGCTCATTCAGTTAGCAGTGTAATATCAATGAGAAGTTGCTAACTTCAACATCAAGGCTCAGTCAGTTAGAGGAATGTACTGATATCAACGAGAAGTTGCAAACTTAAACAACAAGGTTCAGTCAGTTACAGGTATGTACTGATATCAACAAGAAATTGCAAACTTTAACAACAAGGCTCAGTTGGAAGTCTGTACTGATATCAACGAGAAGTTGCAAACTTTTAACAACAAAGCTCATTCAGTTAAAGGTATGTACTGGTATCAATGAGAAGTTAACTTGAACAACAAGCCTCGGTCAGTTAGAGATATGTACTTATGTCAATGAGAAGTTGCAAACTTTAACAACAAAGCTCATTCAGTTAAAGGTATGTACTGGTATCAACGAGAAGTTAACTTGAACAACAAGCCTCGGTCAGTTAGAGATATGTACTTATGTCAATGAGAAGTTGCAAAATTTAACAACAAGGCTCAGTCAGTTATAGGTATGTACTCATATCAATAAGAAGTTGCAAAATTTAACAACAAGGCTCAGTCAGTTAGAGGTATGTACTGATATCAATGAGATGTTGTTAATTTCACCAACAAGGTTCAATCAGTTATAGATATGTACTGATATCAATGAGAAGTTGCTAACTTCAACAACAAGGCTCAACACAATCAGTTATATGTATGTACTGATATCAACGAGAAGTTGCAAACTTCAACAACAAGGCTCAGTCAGTTAATGATGTACTGATATTAAATTGAAAAACTTTAACAAGGTTCAGCTAATCGGAGTTGACCATTTTGTCAACATACTACTTTAATAATATTGGTCACCCCCTGATTTTATTGTGGGAAATTTTACTTCCTTTGATGGAATTATTAGAACACAGCTGATCACATGCATTGCACTTCCATAGATGAATATTTAAATTGAAAAACAAAATTATTTTTCAGATCAAATTACAGAAGGACCCTTCGACTACTTCAACGGCCAGTCCAAGTAACAGCAGGAATGAGGACATGAGAGAGATGATAAAGGGACCAGATGCCATGGTCACATTATCAACTATGGCCTCTGTAAGTCACTTGGACCATTCCAAAACCATTTCTGCTACCTATTAAATCCATTTGCATAAAATGATAACAGTGAGGTCTGTAATAATCCGATTATTATTGGCTTCAATGATAAGCTGCAGCATGGTGAAGAAACACATTGACTTAAGTGCATATGTTGTGAAAATGCTTCATGTGACCTTCCGCATTTGATACTTGAGAGAGTTCTACATTACCATGATCATGATAATAGAGTAACCTATCAAGCCACTCGGCACTGTCTTGGATAATGTAGGACATTAGTACCTCGTCCCATACTGCTAGGAATCCATATTGGCATCCATGTTAAAAGCCAGTATCACGCGGAAACTTTGAACAGCGCATGTCGGCTATATGACTTGCGTTACCACGGAGATCAGCTTTAGATGCAAAACCAAGAGAAACACTTCAAATTAGAAGAGATCCTTCGGGGGTAGAATCAAAGGAAAATCCGTTTCATTTGGATATATATATTTTATCTCCTGATATTAAAGGGAGAATACAACAAGGACTACGGTAATTTCCCTATTAATTCGTATGTGAGTGGAAAAACATCCTATAGCATAGCATGTGTGCCTCACATGCAGCAGATCACGGTTTACAGCTGATAGCTGTAAAATCGTTACACCATTAATGCGCGAGGTGATTTGACTTCGACCGAATAGACCGAGCAGTCACGAATGCTGTCAAGCAATACACACGGTCACGGATAAGAAAACGGAGGCAGTTTTGCCAATATCACGACAGCGGTTGTGAGTGCTGGGGCATCAAGAGTGATGGATAGTAAGATGGGGAGCAATAAGAATGAAGCTATTAGTGCTCTTGGCTTCGAGAAATATGAGACTTTTGAACTGAAGAAAAAACAGTAACCATAGAGCGGTGACTGCCTGGTGCGTCTAACATACGATGCAAGATATATTCACCTGGCTGCACAAATGACCACTTCTATCTTGATAGAATGTTACTTTTTTTATGCTTCACCCTGTAGAGATGATGCAACAAGCCATATCATGACGTCGTGACTTATCATACCCATTGACAATTTGCTGGCGTCCTATATACAGACAAACTTAGAATGTCAAAATGTGACGTCACAGTCAAAATGTATCGAAGAGTTGCAGTGTGAGCAGCTGTATAACAGCAATACAAATCTGAACCCCTCTAAGCATACGCCCTCCGCTGTGACATTGACAAAGTTGCTTCCCTTGTTTAACTGGGACTGTCGGATTGGTTGTTATTACAGTGGATCCCACTTAATTGCATACTGCTTTAATTGAATATTCTGCCTAAACAAATAGGTTGTGAAATGACAAATCCATCACTAGCTCTATGCTCAGGTCTGATTAAATGGGTAGCCTGGTTAGACTGTGCGATGAAGAGGTTTATACTGCAATTTTGAGTATTTATTTTCAGCAACTGGAGTCGGTGAAAAACTCAGTACACGAGATGAACGTAACAGTGATTGGGAGGATCACAGAAATTACAGATGAACTGGCAAACCACCAGGTGAATTATTAAATATTTCCATGAACTACAATAGCAAGTGCATTTTCAGTGCATATGAGCGAGACATCTGTTGATAAGTTCTACCAAATGGTTCAAAATGATGCAGGTAATCAATTACTTCTTCTTTATTTCAATGATTTTAAGAGGGTGATCAAATTCATTAGAGCGAGTCGACTTATCGAATGTTGTCCGCAAATTAAATTTTTTAGAGGATTTACCTTTCATCATATTTCCTGCCTTACTCGCCATAAATATTCTGTACTATTTATATACAAATTGAGAAATCTTAAATTCAGAACAGTTTGCCTGCAAGTTTGGAAATATTGCAAAAAAAAAATCACAAAATCATAAAGTTCTCTTATGCAGAGACATGTATTCATTTCTTGAATTTAGACTTGATTTTATTGAATTACGATTTCATTGTTTGTAAATGCCATTCAAGAGAAATAATTCTTTAAACGGCTAATATGTTCATGGGAGTAGATTTTCTTCATTTAGGATTATTTGATTTTTCAACACCTTCCCCCTCCCCCTGCATTACTATTACTTGGTTGGTCTATGGTACAATGTTATATTTTGATCACTTCCACACCACCTCCAGCTGCATTAAATTAAAACCTTGAAGGGTGGGTGAGTGAGTGAATAGGATTTAACGTCGCTTTCAACATTATTTCAGTCATATCACGACGAACCAACTAAGTACCACCCAGCCAAGTTTCGTTCCTGCTGGGCGGTGCTTATTTGGTTCGTCGTGATAAAATGCTGAAGCAGACATGACATATGGCACCTATTCCCGATAAAATCTCATGGAAATTTTGAAATTACTGTAACACATTTCGAGCTGAATAGATCCCAAGTATTTTCCGAAATTTAAATTTAATATTAGGCCACACAAAGTCAATTACTTGGTTCTCAGGCCCCGCCGCGTCCCTCCAAAACCCGCCGCATCAAAATTTTTCATCCCATTCGGAGTAAAAAAAAATATATGGTTCTCGAGCACCGCCCGCTTCACTGAAAAATCGGCCGCTAGAAACGTTTTATCCTGTCCTATTATCATTGAAATATGTGTGAAAATAATTCTTAGTCCGTAGAACAAAGCTTGCGACAAGGAAATCAATTTGATCGAGATCGGAAAAATGAAAAATGCGACAGACTTGTTTGGCACATGGACTAGTAAAGGGAGATAATTTCATCAACTTCCTACTATGCGCGGTAACCTTCTGCGCACCTCGTGTATCTACCGGATGTTGAATGTTGGCATGAAAGATGGAAATCGGGAGTTCTCGATTTTGTCTCCACGATTGGATATCTCTACGTCGATTATATCTAGATAAATGAGATACATGTAGTTTCTGCTTCAATCAGAGTTTGGGTGAAAAATTGTTCGTTCAGTTTGAAAAAAAGTTGAAAGTTTCAGATTTCCTGAAATCAGTAGTCCGGTCTTTCTTGTCAGTTGTCAATGAAGAAACATCAGCATCAGATGTGACCTTCAGTAGAATCTCAGAAAGATTCAGACCATTTCCTCATTGAGTTACTCATCAACATGCATGACATAGCAACCTGTGAAAATACAGATATCTTTTATTTATTTTAGAGATAAATAACATCTTCGAAAAGCACTGCTACTTGTACACGTACAGAGAAATTTTGAGGGAAAAAAAAAAAAAAACCTGCCTCCCTCACCACTTTTTGGAAAGTCATGGCCTGAGAACCAATTAATTAACTTTGTGTGGCCTTAGCATATTTTTCCATATTTTCTGGAGAATCAATGACCGTTTCACACCTGTATCTGTTGTATCTATTCCTCTGGTATTGTCCATTACATAAATATGACTATGGTAATCCCTCTAATAATTCAATCACAGGAATTGAACTTTTCAACTATAAAATCAAGTGATGATCAAATTTATTAGAACAGGAAGTTGACAAAATGGTTCAAAATCATGTAGATAATCCATTATTTCTTCTTTTTTTTGAATTATTTTTTAGGGTGATCAAATTAATTAGAACAGCTTTTTGAATTTTGGTAGTGGGATTGAATTATTAGAGGATTACCGTATCCTGTCCTCATGTATGTCACAAAATGTTTTGGGATTTTTTCTGAAATTCGGGTGTATTATGATAATGTACTGGCTTCTAGTTTACAAGACTGCTGACTGGTCAAAATGAACATTTTGAAATATATTTGTTTTTTTGAATAAAAGTTGATTTCTCTTCAGAATCGGTTTATGGCACTGGAGAACCAGACTCTGTCTAGTGTTGGTAAATCTGGTACCGACGGCGTGTCACCCACTCCCATCTCTGTGACTAAAATAGAGGAGACACTGCGCACACAGCTCACCATCTATCTGCAACAGTTGGTATGTATGAAATAGAAATGTTGATCTCTAAGACTACTGGCATTGGTATATAAGGCATAGACATGATATAGGAGTTGGTATAAGATCTATGGGGGTTGGTATATAAGGTCTATAGGAGTTGGTATATAAGGCCTTAGTTGATATATATGGTCTATGGATATTGATATGCAAGACCAATAGTAGTTATGTGCGGAGTATAGAAGTTAGTATGTAAGGACTATGGATTAGAAGTTGGTATGTTCGGTTTATAGAAGTTGGTATGTAAGATCTTCAGAAGTTGGTATGTAAGATCTTTAGAAGTTGGTATGTAAGATCTTTAGATTTGGTATGTAAGGACTATGAAATTGAAGTGGGTATGTTCCGTCTGTAGAAGGTGGTATGTGAGGATCATGGATTTGAAGTTGGCAAGTGGATCTGTAAAAGTTGGTAAGGCCTATACATTGGTTTGTAAGGATTATAGAAGTTTGCATGTAAGAAATATATAGGTTATGTACTGGTAAGGACAGCAGAATAAAATGTTGTGCAAGGAACATGAAGGTTGGTAAGCAAGAAACATGAAATTTAGCCGGTTAGAACTGTGAGGTTGAATTGGTTAAAAATCAGCTTAAAATCTATTCAAGATCAAGATAGATCAATTTGTTTCTGTTATAGCAAACTTTTCAATTATAAAACAATTTATTGGCAATTTGAATTATCTACTCCAGCTCATTTTTCCGGTGTGTGTGTGTGTGGGGGTGGGGGGGGATCAAGAACAGTTTGATTTTGTTGGTAGATAACGTACACACGAGTAAGTAAATATGTACACGATGTAGTTTGAGGTAAATGACCATGTATTTGGTGTGACTATTTCTCAGGTTCAAGAGGAGCAGAACAAGACTGACAGCAGTTCTGTCCCTGAGAGCAAACTGACCAACGCCATTCTCGACTCCATCCGAGATCAAGTCAAGAACATTTCCAAAGTCGTTGAATCACTAAAGGTTGTGTGTAGCATTATTTTATAACATGCTTTCTATATCTCACTGAATAATCTCTTCAAGTTAAATGAGGGCTTTGAAGGCCATGAGGACAGGCAAAAATGGTTTTTAGTTTCTCAGGCACTGTTCACTTGTCTTGGAACCTGCATCATTCAAATTACCATAGGATTAAAAATCAAAGTACTTAAAGTACTGATGTCGGGTTTACTTGCATTAGAGGGGTATTCACTGTGACGTTTGTGATAAAGTAAATTAGTAATGTAAAAATGCATAGATAATTAGAAGCATTTATAAGCTGTGATAACTTACTTTTTATAGAGTGGCAAATAATATTAAATATACTGTTCCAAAGAAACTCCCATTTTGTTATATGTAATAGTTTACTGTACTCCTGTTTTCAATACCAGTTTCAACTCCTGTTTTAGACAAAATAGTTCAACTCAAGATTGCTTCAGCTCCAAGACTGTTTCACTTTTAACACCTCCAGATATATCAACTCCTCGGTCTTTTATTTCCTGCAAAAAAATCTTCTTCAAGACTGGACGGTCACTGTCTCCTGTCGGTGTACTGTCACTCGTCACACAGGCAGGTTGTTAATGCACAACTTTGATTATCAGAAAATTACGAATTTGTCTACATTATAGAGAATTAAGTTTCTGTGATAAACAATAAACTTAACAACACTCAATGTTCAAAGACGAACTTCCTGATCTGAACAACGATAGATCTGATCAACATCGGGTGGAAAATGATGCAGGACTGCCTGAGTTTATCCGCGCTTCTACATAATTATCTCATTACCATGTTTCCATTAGAATGGGGATGGACCGTGGAGAATGACCCTTACCGCCGTAACAAATGATACCGCATAAAATAGATTGGAAAGGCAAGTCTTAAAAGAAATTGGAAAGATAAAAGTTACTGCGATAATGTCCAAATTATCACGTTCAATGCACATGCTGCCGTGCATTGCAAATACATATGACTGTCAGACAGAAGAACGATATGTTTTATTAATGCTGTAAGGGGCATCAAATGGGAACAGTCTCCGGGCAGGAGATCAAATCTACACATGTGCAGAAGAAAAAAGAAAAACTGAAGAGTGATACTAATGTAGGGTTTACCCTTGGTAAACCTGACAAAAATGAATAACCACACTGCACGTTCCTCACCTTACCACATTCAATCTATGTTGTACTGTAATGTTTCACAGATTTGACTGGCCAAGTTTTGGCATAATTTGGTCCTTCCATATTGCAACTCGATTATTTCGACAATCTATAACCAAGAGTAGTCTCCCTTTCCCGCTGTTTCAGCAAAAACATCACTATTCTGATAGGGATTGAATTAGACAGAACTCATTATTCAGTTGATATCCCCGGAAAGAGAATCTGTGAGGATGCACATTCACATTTTGAAGAAAAAACAAGCTTGCCTGCCTTCGAAAATCGTGGATACAAATCAGTTTTATTACCCCTCGGCCATTTTGGCCTCGGGGTATTGTCGTTGCCATGTATTTTAGGCAAAACCGCTTGAGGTACAACCACCAAATTTTCAACACTTATTTATCTAGTGCTAAGTCAGACGCCTATTGAAAGTGGCTTCCCTCGGCCCATATTTTACAGAGTTCTGCCCCTTTACAGATATATTAATTTCTATTTCTGTCCTATATGCCTGAATGTAACCAACTATATCTGCAGAACTGTGTTCGGTATACCTACTATATTTTGAAAACTTATTTATATTGTTGTATTCTACAAGCCAACTAAGGATTACTCGCCTCGGCTTATGGAGTTATGCCCCTTTCGGATGTAATAATCTCCGATTTTGTAATCTGTAGCTGAATGTACAAGTTATATCTGCAGATCCGTGTTCGGTACAGCTTATTCGTCTCGGTTCTTATTTTACAGTAGTGCTAAGTCAGACGCCTATCGAAAGTGGCTCCCCTCGGCCCATACTTTACAGAGTTATGCCCCTTTACTGATATATTAATTTCTATTTCTGTCCTATATGCCTGAATGTAACCAACTATATCTGCAGAACTGTGTTCGGTATAGCGACTATATTTTGGAAACTTATTTATATTGTTGTATTGTACAAGCCAACAAAGGATAACTCACCTCGGCTTATGGAGTTATGCCCCTTTCGGATGTAATAATCTCCAATTTTGTTATCTGTAGCTGAATGTACAAGTTAAATCTGCTGATCCATGTTCGGTACAGCTTATTCGTCTCGGTTCTTATTTTACAGAGTGCTAAGTCAGTGCAGGGCATTATATAAAACAAATGTTAGATAGAAAGAACACCCACATGCATGCGAATTAGAAAAAATTGCTTCTTGCCCACATCATTCTGTTACAATATCTGCCTGAGAAACTAATGGGTTTTTTTTACAAAAAAACTTCAAAGCACCACAGGACTAAGTTTCATTGTTGCCTCACCACAACTGATACATTTGGTGAACTGGCAAACAGTGGCCATATGCGGGGTCCTCGGTGGCCGAGTGGCCTAAGGTGCTTCACTGGTGACTGCTAGCCTCACACCGGTGAACCAGCACGGGTCTGAGTCCTGCTGGTTCATGTGTGAAAGTTTGTCAGTTACTTGCCGATGGGCAGTAGTTCTCTTGAGGTACTCCGGCTTCCTCCACCAACCAAACTGACTGTCACCATATGAGTGAAACAACCTGTGATATTTGGACAGGCAGTTTATATATCCATGCTATCACTCTGACATTAATGCTTTGTGTTCTCTATGTACTCTGCTTGTATTAACACTTTGAAGAAAATTTGTTGTTTTTTTTTCAGGTGAAAACTGATCTGGAAGCTATGAATGTGTCTGATGAGAGCGTACCGTCCAACAAAGCTCTACAGTTCTTACAGAGCAACCTCACAGTTACCAAGGACCAAGTCGAGGTGAGATTATGACAGCCTTTTAAGACTGACAGAAAGATCTTCTGGAGCTCATGGTTCCCAAAGTCTCCTTAGGTTGGGAGTCTCTCATGATTTAAGAGTCTCATGAATATGAGCGAATCTCGTGATGTTGGGGTTTTCTCTAATTTTGGGCATATCTAATGATTTTGGGTCTCATGATTATGATGGTCCTGGTATCTTATGATTTTGGGGGTCCATTCTAGATTTTGCGATTCTGTTTTTCAGTGTGGTATTCTCACAATAACTCTTGAGTTATATTTCATGTATCGCTATCGCCAATATTCAGAGGTTTATTAATTATTTTCGAGGATGACTAAGGCCACACCAATTTAATTACTTGGATTACGGGCCAATTTCTTCAAAGATGCAGAACGGAGGCTGGAAAAAAAATAAAAATAAAAAAGCATATATAATTTTTTTTCTGGTCCGTAGCGGCCAGAAGGAACATGCAGGTGAGAGAGGAGGGTGGCGAGAGAAAAAAAAAACACTTACACTGTATATTTGGCAAACGTTAAACGCTTGTAAAACAGCAACTGGGGTCGTCAATTCAACTTGCGTCTCCTCGTTATTGATTGTTCCCGCACGCACATGTGATATGGTACACTGCCCTTTCAGATCATTCCAACTGCACGTCTAAAATTTCGGCGATGGTGTTTTCTGCTCTGTCCACTCGTGTAAGCTTTTTGAGAACCACCTTAGAATCGTTGCAGACTGTCACGTTTACGTAACAAGGAATCGAGTTCGTCGCCATAACAGAATAAACAAAAATCAGACCGAATATGAAGTTAAAATGTGAACACATGTTCTTTTACACAATATGGCGCTCGAATGGAGCTCTTGTGCGTTGAAGGTTATAAAACAGCACATTTGCCGCTCTTCACCTTTTACGTGTTTCCGCAAGTGTATACCTAACCGGACTTCTCCAGCATATTCCCGATACAAGGAGACTTTTTTTCGCGAGTCGGGCCATCTAAATAGACGACCGTCGTCAACGAGAGACTTGTCACGAACGGCTTCTGATTCGGATTTTTTTTTTTTTTTAACATACAGGTACGTTCGCAAAGAAAAGGATATCGGCAGGAATAAAAAAAATGGCTAATTTCATTTTTATTTTTATTTCAAAAGTGAAAAAATGCAGTGCAGCGGGCCCGTAATCCAAGCAATAAAATTGGTCAGGCCTAAAGGGCTCAGAGGACCCATTTACAGGCATTGGGATGCAAGGCGAGCCTCTAAAAAGAGTCTGTCAGGATATTTGTTCTACTGGAAGACGATTGGATAATCATGTTTATTTTATTTTATTTTTTTGGTTGTAAAACAAAAATCGAACACTTGTCATTTTCACCATCTCTGTGCCATATCTGTACAATTAGAAAAAAGTTCATCTGCCATATTTTCATCATATTATTTCTTGTGGGAAAGCTGGGAGAATCATCTTCTAAATAACATAGATGAGGATAAGTATACGATAATCAGTCTAATACCATATATTCTCTCCACCAATGTTCACGAAAGTGTCTAAACCAGTATGGAATTGTCAAAACTACTGGTACAGAGAGAGTTAATACTTTATGACCAAATGCCGGGGAGAGAGAGGGCTCTGCAACATCTCCGAGATTTAATTTCCTGCATCTGTCATGTGCCAGCACTTGATTTCCAGAATTTGCTTTTTCTATATTTTGAATTGTCTTTATTCCAGAATTTGACAGACTCCGTGTCTCGCATGAACACTACAATGGATCACCTTGTCAGACTGTTCATTCAGGAGAAAAACCTGGCTGTCAACCTGTCCGCTCAAGTCAGCGGGGTCAGAAATTATTTGGCTGGCTTGGAGATTCAACTCCAACCAGGTGAGCTGTTTTATCTGCATTATTTCATGTCCATCTTATATCAGTGCTCACATTGGTGGACAAAATGAGATGGAAAATATTGATAAGAACTGCGAAATAAGTTCTCTTGGATACTTTATTTGAACCATTTTAGCGGAATATACATGTATTAGATACCTCAAATTTTTATTCGAATTGAGTTCATCCATAATTCTGACTTACAATACATGTAACTGAGCTTGTTACCAACATTCTTGCTCTTGCTGTTTTGTAATGTTGACTCTCCAGTAAATGGTCTGGGTTCACATTTACGAGAAGGGGTCAGGATTCTGAGGAAGAGGATGTTTACTCCACATACATATTCCAAGCGGTTGCAGAGATATATTGGTGTTTTAGGTCTAAATCTGATATTCAGTGATTCAGGGTCAACAAGTGAACTCAAATGAGAGTGAGCTAAATTTATGTTGGATTATTCACTGAATTACAAGTCTATAACCACTTTCAAACTTATAATATTGCTTATTTTTAGCAGTATGCAAACTGTTGGGAGTTTGTGTGATGACAAATAAATTTTGTATGGTCTAGTATGACAAACTTTTTACATACAAGAATGTGACTTGATAAAATCTGATGCAGAAGCCTGATTGTATTTTTATTTTATTTTTTGGTGGTCGGGGGGGGGTCCAATAATTTTGATTGGTCATTTGAAATCTATATGTGGAACCCCTATTACAGAGAATTTTAATTTTGTTTCTTACAGTTTTCACCGCTTTTGGAGATCACGAGACGGAAAATTCCACTTCTACTCCAATGTCTGAGGGTGAGTAATAACTAAGGAATAGTTTCACCCTCCCCCTCATCCGAAGGCTTATTGTTATCATCAGCGTCCTTCTGTCTGTCTGTCCATCTGCCCCTCATTCTGCGTTACGATTAAATAGACAATATTCATTGTTAAAAAAAATAAATAAATGATAAGGATATGCAGCTGGTTATTGAACAGAACGTTGCTGTATTTCTTCTAATTATTCGGACGGCAAAACTTAATTTCAGGCATCTGCGGAGAGAATTTCTGCTACCTTCCTACAAAGGACCTGGCACGGTTTACTAAGATTTTGGCCTCCATGAGGCGTGGTTTGGAGTGCCAAAATCAAATATCACGTACAAAATAAATTCTTCAATTAGCGTAAAGTATATTATCTTGTATGGTCTAGGGCCTGGTCTTATGTTTTTTCAATAACAGCATCTTGAAGTAGTGGATTTGTGCAAAATCATCTATTTTGAGGTGAAAACAACACATGTTTCTCTCTGTAAACATATGAAACCAGTCGAGAACTAAGATAAACTGAACCCCAAAATATTGACCATATGGATAGGTTGTTTTGCTCAAAAACGGTCTTGTTTCTGAAATACAAAAAAAAAAAACAAAGACTGAATTTACCTGGTTCAATTTCACTGTTGATGACTGGTTCTCCAGCTAAATGGCAAAGGGAAGCAACTCTTGTAACCATGTAACACCAGTGCCCTGTATCTCATTGAATTACGAGCTATGATAGCACTCCATTTCCAGCTAACCAACTGCTACTACAGACTGTCCTGAGTGGGGGGCGAACATGCGACCCTCGTGGCGACAGCCGACCTCTCTAACCCACTCGGCCACCGAATCACTCTACAAGATATGGTGTTAAAGTCTATTAATTCTTCGCACATGCGCTTGTTTTACCTAGAAGAACTATGACGTCATCTGGTTTGTGTTTGATAGTTCCTGCTCTTCTCCCCTACATACCGCTCTTCAGTGTCCGAGGGAGAAATGGGTATGCGGTAAATCCAGGAAGCGATATGTCGCCCGTTTTAGTACTGAATAAGTAACAGTCTGTTGTATGTCTTGCTTGACTCATCTTGGTTTGCTTTCATACCTGTGGAATTACAATACTTCAATTGATGAAGTCCTCCTGATATTGTATTTCAATGAGATAGAGGGCACTGTTGTTCCATGGGTTACAAGATTTGCTCCCCTTTGCTATCAGCTGGAGAACCCAATTGAAAACTGTAGTATTCCATGCACAGTAAGCTGAATTATCCACAGATTGTAGATATCCCCACAGATCAATCTGATAATCTGCTACAGCATTTGCTAAGATAGAGGTGATCAAAAGCAAAGGAGCATTGCTATCCAGGACATAACCTCACCATGCAGCTCAACTTGAGATCTGATAGTCTCTCTAACAATTCAGGGGATTGACCTGGGATGTCGTTGTGCACACTCCAGGTCATGGTAAGAATAGGCCTCAGCTCCTCAGACAGCTTGTCGGAAGAGGCGACTAACTGGGGCACGGGTGTGAAAAGGAATAAGACCCTACCCGCGTGGTTTCCGGGTGTGAAAAGGAATAGGTACCAAACATTGTGATATGACTGCAATAGTGTTGAAAGTGATGCTAAATCATATTCACTCACTCACTCTAATAATTCAGTCACCAGAAGTGTAATTTCCAACCATACAATCTGAGGTGATCTGATATTTGTAAACAGGAAGTTGTCAAAGTGGTTCAAAATCATGAAGAAAAAGTCATTATTTCAATGATGTTAAAGTGATCAAATTTAATAGAACCACAGATTGAAGTTTGTCCCCAAAATTGGGGGTGATTGAATTTTGTTAGGGGGATTGAGTTATCAGAGGGATTTTCCTAACGTGTATCCATTGCAGTCCATGTATTCTATTGTTTCTGTTTGACCCTGCAGCCCCTGAGAAGACAGAAGAAAGACGAGCGGCAGACGTGGATGAAGAACTGGATGATATGTTTGGATGATTGAGTTAGCTGTATCAATAAGAGATCACCTTTATTCTTACTGTCGCGTTAACGAGCGAGTTCAGTCACTGTGAAAGATGTCTATATTGATCTACTCAATCTATATGCTGTGATGAAGCTTGTAGAATTCAAGAGAATCTTCAAACTGTCAATAGATCCTTGATTTAATTCTCCAACATGGTTCTTAAAGGTTACACAAAATGGTCTCAAAATCTGCTACTTTTTTGTGCTAAATTGTTGTAGAGGTGATTATATAGACTTGTTTTACATTTTTGTATGTTTTCAAACTGCCCAAGGTTGGAAATAGCAGCAGTGAAGTGTGACAATTTCACGCCCCTTTCAAAACGGCGAAATCTGTGATCGCTTGACCTGTGACGTCACAACCTGATTACGATCTCGCTCAAATGCATGTTGTGACGTCAAAATGTCAGCGACATCACGCTAGAACTCCCACAGTTGGGTGAATCTTTCGTAACAACGTCCGACGTCATAGACTATGACGTTTACGGCGCAATCGTAATCAGGTTGTGACGTCATGCACCAGAGGTCATGGCTCCAATACGTTTTCTCCCACATGTGTGCTATTCGTGTCCTAAAACCCACTTCGACGACATTATTCGAGAAAAAAATACTAATTTGTTGTTTGGAACACTACTGGGCATGTTTTAATGCAAAGTAGTATAGAGTCATTTGGTATAACCTTTAAGACTATGTTAAGAATATTAAAAAATATATGTTTTAATGCTAGATGTGATAACTGAAAAAATAGACACCCAGTGGTTTTCTGAGCATCATGGGTTGTATTCTGCTTCCATACTGGTATAAATGGGGGGAGGGGGTACATGTTCTGATCGGGAATGTGTTAAAACATTTCCAACAATGTTGTTACTAGACTTGGCGTTGTAGCAGTGGAACTGGATGACTGGTGGTGTATATGATAATGGTCGGGTTGACTGAGCTAGACTTGCAATGAACGGACTCGACAAAACATATTGAATGTCAGGTTTCGCTTTTGCTCTATTTGCGATTGTATAGATACATTGTTTTTATTTGTTGATTCAGAATGCCTTCGACACTTAGACATGTTAAAGAACAAAGATATTGGGATGTCAGAAAAGCCAGTGATGTTTTGTTCGAATGATAAATTGGATATTGAGATGAGATAAAAACTTTATATTCAATTTTGGAATGATAGAACGATAGCTCACGACAGATTTGTTTTCATCGATTAAGATATCAGTTCAGCTGTTCACAGACTGACAAATTGATTCATAGAAATTGGGTTATTACATGTGATTTGATGTAACCATACATTTAAAGTTTCATTTACATGTAAATTGATGTTACGATCTTGTTTAACCAGAAATATCCACCAAATCCTATATAGAAGCTGGCATTTCAAATTTTTAACATCCTTGTATTATAATAATGTATTTGTCATCAACTGCCATGTCCATGTTTAAGGCATGTAAGAAGTTAAAGCTTCGATTTACAATAGCCTAATAGAGGAGTGAAGTTATATGATTTACATGACAGGTATGCGATACTTAAAAAAATAATGGTCAAAAAACACCTGAAAATAGAAAGCATGTGATTAAGACAACTTGAACACATAAGTAAAGAGATCAATTCTATAAGCAGAGCCTATTTAGCATATATCTAGTGTATTTCATGTAATACGCATAATATATATATTATTTTTTTCTTCAGAAAAATCATAACTTGATAGAAATGGAGGATTCCAAACTGTCATGGCAAGAACATTTGCTCGACTGTCCTCTTGTGGGCATTCGAGTGAGGGAGGACAAAAACCCACACACGACACAATGTATCGGTTTGTGACGTCCTCCAACAATATGGATATGGCAACAGCATCATGGCATCATGGCAGAACGTTAGACTTCATATAACAATGCCACTGGTGTTACAATAGAAAATGTCGCTTTGAATGCTTATACGTCCAAATATCACATCGATAATAATAATCTGTTACCGAGCCCAGTTTTGAAGTAATTGGAATTGCTGTTTACTCAATTTATTGTACTGTTTTCATTAAACCCCATCTCTCCATGTTATCCAGTCACATATTTTTTTGTCTCCGACTCGAGCACCCAATAGCCATGATAGCAGGCAAGGGCAAAGTACTCTTACATTGACAGTTCGGAGACTTCGCTATAACAAAACATCATATGCACTTTCTGGTATCATTGTGTGTGAGTATATTCTAGAAGGTGCATCTTTTAATTAAACACAGGATGGAACATGTATATATTTATGATGTTTCACATATCCATGTAAAGTTGATATTGGTTCGCTTCCTCGTGTTCTACTACACTGAATATACTGTTTTGTGGAATTATGTATAGAGTATTCAAATAAATATTTGGTTATGAAATTTAGCAGGTTAAAGAAAACTACCTCTCTAAATTAAAGCTGAGAAAGGTCATTTTTTCTTGATAACTTTCAATTTATTTATCATCACACTCCAAAAATCTTCAGGCGACGGCTTATAAATTGTTTCATGTCATAACTAATTTTCCGATGAAAGAGTGCATGCTAAATGTCATCTATTATTATGCAAATTAGAAAGATGATAATTTGTTTTCTTAATACCATCTGATGTGGAAATTTATGGCCGCCTAATGATTGAGCAAACATGACCTTTTCTACCTCCATTTTAGAGAGGTAATTCTCTCTGACCTGTTTAGTCCCCCATGAAGCAGATTAGTGTTTATAAAATAATTTTTGAGAGAAAGAATAGGCTTGACGATAAATATAAATTTATCGCGAGTATTTCCTGCCTTGTGGTAACAGTATTAGGGTTTGAGTTCTCTCTATGCAAGCTTTGTAGTGTTTTATTGAGATTTTGGGGTTAAGTTTAGAATGTTCAGTTTGTAATAATGTTTGAATTTGTACATACAGTTAAAGTTGATCATATCATGACATGCTGCCATTTAGTTGAGGAGTTGGCCCTACAAGGGGAGTGACAATTGTTACTTTGATCAATCTGGTGTCCGAATAATGTGACTGGGTGAAGCATCATGCCTAGCCTGTCGACAGCATGGTGCTTCGGTGAGGCAACACTATTGTAGTATGGTGGCTGCCAGCCTGCTCTGTCACACAGATTTCATTCACACCCTTCTTTTCTTTGAATCAAACCTGGATTATCCATGCTAGGCCAGGTAAAATAGTCCTGAACCAGTACTGACGTGGAATGGAGATCCTCTGTATCCTGATCACTTTTCTAGTCGTCATGGTCCATTTTCATTGCATCAGATCTGATTGTATACCTCCCAATGTCGGATATACCTACTAATTGCACTGGGGTTAAAATCGTGGCGCACAGATTTTGTGTGCAGGGCTCTCGACCAATCAGCTTCATCCGCTTGTAAACGGGGTGGAGTGAGCTCAGCATGTCTTAGCTGAACAAGCCGTTGTGTCATGTGTTCTTGTGTAGTAATTTAGCATAATTCTGTTAACATGGTTAAAGGATATACTGGACACATTTCCCATATTATTTGCCATTACATGATCACTGTGTCGATCAAAATTGATACAGACCGAATGCGCATACGCGCCACGTTTTTCTGCATATTGCAGTCGGAGTTTTGGAGATTACAAACTCTGACAATGGGTGAATGTCATGGTCCTGCTAGTGGGTTCTCGTGGGCCCACCCATTAATCCATATTTGTACTGGTTGAGTTTACACACCAGGTGTCCGAGGTCGCTGTTCTGTTTATTGAACATACCTGCAGTAATGGTTGTCACTCCCTTCTTGTCATTCAATGTCATACCATGTTATTCCTATGTAAATTGGCACTGTATTATGCAGCCATTGTATATTATGCACATAAAGAGTTAAAAGATCCCACCTCCGAATTATAGGGTCCTGTAAATCTTACACATACATGCATGTAGATATACTTGCAGAAGGTGAGCGTGATCGTATTGTATGCTGCTAGACGTGTATCACAGTGATCAATACCGGTATGCAAAGTTTTATTCAGAACTGCTTTTTGTCTTGATTGATGATAAATTTTTGCGATTATCTCGGATTAATATTTTGATTACCCAGGTTATAATATTATAATTATTAGATACCTTATGAAATATTTCTTTTATTCTCGGTGTCATCTGAAATGTCAGAATTATAAGAAAACTTGGTGGACATGTAGGTGCATTTTTAAGCCACAGTAAACTCCCTAATAATTCAATCAGAGGAAGTGAAATTTTCTGCTACAAAATTGGGATGATCAAATTTATTAGAACAGAAAATTGAAAAAATGGTCCAAAGTAATGCAGATAATCTATTATTCCTTTGTTATTTCAATGAGTTTAGAGGTTGATCAGATTTATTAGAGGAGCTGATTGAATTTTACCCACAAAATTTGAGGTGAATTTCAATAGGGCAATTGAATTATTAGAGGAATTACCATATGTTATTTATAGGTTACGCCCGTGTAAACTCGAGGTGTTCTGTGAATAGTCTGTCCTGTGTATAAAAACATTTGTAAATCGTCATCATATCAGTTAATGCTGTGATAAACTCTGATCCACAATTTTACCAGGATATAAACACTTGCCTCTCATTATAACATGGATCATTATATGTTAGGTTTCAGTATAGCATGGCCTATGTTATGTCCCCCAATTTTTGTCTGTAATCTGTATGCTGCTATTATGAAAGACTCACTATAGCGTGACTCGCCTTTTGTGCGGTTAATATCTTGTCCCATAACTTTGGCATTATAATGAGGGACAGGTGTACTATCTTTTCATATTGAACTGTTTCACAGACATTGGAAGAATGGACCTTACAATTGTATTATTGAACGAATTGAGAAAAGCAAATCTATTTGGGATACAGGTAAACTGTTGCAGGAAATGCTAGTGGGTGCAGGTTTCCTTTGCGAGACTTAAATTCTTCATGATAAATATGTCTGAAGTGAAGCAGCAAATAAATATGACAATGGGGCATGCCACATTGAAGTCCTACACAGGGAAGTGCTGTCTTGGTTCCAGAGCTCCAATTCGACTGTAGAACATTACACTGCAGTAACTGGAACTCATTTCAGGGGAAGTAACTCAATAGAACAAACTTGATTGGTGCCGAAGCTTCTTTAAACTATGCGAGGTATCAACAGACGATTATTTGCTTGAATAGTAACTTGTCACTTAAACAAGACTGATTCATCCATGCCATAAGTTACACGTCTTCATACATAAGATTTCTCTGTTCACACTTTCTATTAGCCTTCATAGATCGGACCACCGAAAGCATTCAAATCCGAGGTGGAAATTTCATCTACAAATCAGACATAAGTCAATCAGAACATATCCAATGACTGTGTGTAGGGTGACTATCAGTTTATTACATCGTTCCTCCTGATATGGCTTTCGGGGTGGCTAGATATATATGATGGCCAAACAATAACCCACCCACATCGAAATTCAAATGGTTTTGAGTTCATTCAATGATGTCTGATATTTATCTACAAATTGTTTTGGACAGAGCCAGTAGGCTGATATATCCAGGCTAATTTGAAGTGTGAATGGAGAAGTCGCTTTGTGTTTGGGGATTTAAGTTACCAAAAGTTAAAAAAAAATGGTATGGATGGGTAATGTCATATCATTATTATTTGAGGTGTTACTATATTGTGATCTCTGTGTATATTGTAAATATAAATGCATTCAATGATTGGGGTCTCTGTCTGTGGCTAATAAAATTCTACCTGAATTGATATTTGACTTAATATTGAATTATTTGTGACAATTATCAGATATGCATGTTCCGTTTTATGGTTTATTCCAATATATCGAAGAGTAAGCTGTTTTATAGATGACAACAGTAGTAGTATATAAAGCTGAAATATTTGAGTATCATGGGGCATAAGTTACTGTTCAAAAACATACCCTATGAAGGACAACAATTTGTGTGTATACATGTAGCCTTTATTACAACGAAGATTGTATACCTTAAAAACTGGAATTAAGACCTTGAAAACTGGAGCCTCCAAGGTATACAAACCCTGTAGTACGACCTGCGTGATCTCAGGACCATAGTGTGACTTTAACCATTGATGTCCTCATGTGCTTGAGCACTCGCTAGGGATGCCTGGCATATCAGTCATGTAAGATGAAGTGACCTGAATTTATGGGATTTCCAGTAGTGGGAAATGGGCAACTGGTCAGCTATTGCTCCATTTGCAACATGTCAAGTCGCATTTGAAAAGCGTTATCCACTTCACATGAACTATATGCTGGACATCTGTTGGAGTTTTAAGCGAGATGTGGGCCATACATGGTAAAAATGTGACATGTGTGGTGCCCAAGTGAAGTTCTCCGTGTGCAGTTCTAAGACTGGGGTGCAGACGTTGATCTGTGACATGATTTTGTCCTGACAGAGACATCAGTAATAGTATTTGAATGTATTCTCAGATGAGTGAAAAGTGCACCTGTACCCAACCAGCCTATAGGGGTGGGCATGGTTCTGTCGAAGCTCCCATTGTGAACAGTGTCCTGATCATTGTAGGTCCACTGATATGGACATGCATAGTTGGAGTAGTAGAGAAAGGGGGTAGAGAAAGGGCATTTTCAGTGTGGGTGGCTAATCATAGGCAGAAACAGCGGGTCTAGATTTATAGCAGTTGGAATCTGATGGGTGAACAACCGGAACATAGTCGGAAGTGGAACGCGCACTCTACTGAGAACAAGACGGATGTGAGAGACATCCAGGTTTCACCAAGCGAGACTCTTGGACACAAGCGTGTGCCACAGTGTATTGTGGGTGGGGCATTATGTATCTGCCTACGCTGCTGGAGTTCCCGCTCCTGTAGGGAACCCTACCGGGGTAGATGATGTTCTATGATTGTTCTTACTCATCGTATAAAGAAAGAAGGAATCTCGCCCAACACATTTCAAAATTTTCAATTTACTTCATCTTTAGCTAGTACAATGGATTTTGGTTATCATGTTCAGTAAAATAGTGCATGTCGGGAGTGAGATTGGAACTCGCCACCACATTTGCAGGCCAGTAGTATACCCATACCTCTAATGAAGGAAATATCATCAATCTTGAAACTGATGTCTTAGACCATTTTGCCATCCTGACAAAGCTGGCTATCATGGTCAATATGATCCACTGATAATGTATATATGTACATTGTTTTTACTACATGTCATGGTATAACAATAAGGTGCGTATCAGGAGTGGGAGTTGAACTCACACCCCATATGCATGAACCAGCACTCCAGATTGATACGTTAGACCATTCGGCCATCCTGAAAAAAAAGCTGGGTATCGTAGTCAATACCTGTTATCACCCATCGATGCATAGTCCCCCCAAATTTGCAAAAACACCCAAATCCCACTTCTCAAATCAACTCTCGTGAGATTTGGGGAAAACGTGCATGATATGGAACATGAATGCTCCTCCATCAGAGAGAGAGAGAGACGGAGAGAAAATCAACAAAGGATTGCATGTTCCACATTTTATCATCCCGTCCATCAAGTAACACCTTAGCTGGGGTAGCCGCTATGAGTTTCTTTACATAATGTTATGGTGTAATGCCCTTGTCCATGCATCAGATGCATCATCAGCCATGTTTGGTTAATGAGAAGCCACCCTTGTGACGCATCATCAGCTGTTCGTTCGATCGAGATCATCCATAAGCATCTTAAGGCAGTCCAGGAAACTAATACCAATGGGTTCTGGAACAGCCGTTTTCTCATTTTGACAGCAGTTTTCAAAGCGTCTGTGAGTGGTAACCCCATATCCTCTTCCAAATGATGTTTAGTTTTCATGATGGCTTGATGTGTGGGATTGCCCTTCATTTCAAGCGACAACAGGTTATTCTGTTAATAGATTGCCATGGCTGTTGTGTTGATGTGGGGTACATGTGGATGAAAACCTATTGTGAGTTATCCTGTCCGGCGGCCTCAATCGTGGAAGCATGGGTATGAATACTCGTCATTGCAATTTCAAAAGGTGGGTTCATTTCTTCTTCGCTAAGGCTTGGAACCAGCTCTGCTCATCAGCAAATGAGCTTTCTGTATCACTGGTAGCTCAATGTCGGCATTCTCTGCATCCATATCTGCATCAGTGGGCTCATCAGATTTTGATGGCCTCTTGGGACTCTGGGGATTGATCTGGGGTGTCTTTATGCACACCCCAGGTCATGGTAGGATTTTACCAGCTCCTCAGACAGCTTGTCATGAGAGGCGACTAAGTGAAGCACCCGTGGGGTCTCGGGTTTGAAAAGTAATAGGACAATACCGCAAATGTCCACTGGATTTAACATTGGAAGTCACTGGGGTCTTATGTAGGGGCAGATAACTCTCGCTGGGCCGTCACGTGACCGGAAGTGACCTTTGACCCGGATGTCACCGGAAGTCACATGACCGTAAGTGACGTCATCCGTGACGTCATCAGCCTCATTTTTATACGCCCGCCAACAGGCGGACGTATTTTGTGATGGTGGTTTCCGTCCGTCTGTCCGGTTCTCGTGTCCGGTCTATATCTGGGACAGTTTCCTATCTACAGTTCCAATTTTTGGTGAGTGGATACCCTATGGGGAGACGATGTGTCGCGTACCAAAATGAAGGTCAAGGTCAGAGCTCAAAGGTCACTGGCCTAAAAACAGGAAATCACTGAAGTGTTCGTGTCCGGTCTATATCTGTGAACGTTTTCTATCCACAGTTGCAATTTTTGTGAGTGGATACGCTAGGTGGAGACGATGTGTCGTGTACCAAAAGTTGAGATCGAGGTCAGAGGTCAAAGGTCACTGTTGCCTAAAATCACGAAATCATTGATCATTGACAGTTTTCTGTCTACAGTTCTAATTTTTGGTGAGTGGATGCCCTAGGGGGAAAGGATGTGTTGCATACCAAATGTAGGTCGAGGTCAGAGGTCGAAGGTCAGTCTGACTGAAAAATCAGCAAATCAATAATAATTTCTATTTTTTTGTGAGTGGATTCAATAGGGAAAAATGAAGTGTCGCATACCAAAAAATAGGTCAAGGTCGAAGGTCAAAGCTCACTGTGACCCCAAAATCAGGAAATGATTAAAAATAACATTTTTTTTCGGGGGACACGATGTGTCGCCTACCAAAATGTAGGTTAAGTTCAAAGGTCAAGGTCACTGTGACCCCAAATTAGTGAAATTGTTAAAATCATGATTTTTTTTAGTCCATTGAGAAATTACGGATAGCCATTTTGTCATGTACCAAAATTTAGATCCAGGTCAAATAGTCAAGGTCACTATGACCCCAGAATCAAGCTTAAAGTTCAGTGTGACCTAAAAATCAGGAAATCATTAAGAAATACTAATTGTTTGTGAGTGGATTCAATAAAGGGAAATGAAGTGTTGCATACCAAAAGTTAGGTCAAGGTCAAAGGTCACTGTGACCCCAACATCAGGAAATTATTAAAAATAACAGTTTTTATGTCAGTAGATACATTAGAGGGACACGCTGTGTCACATACCAAAATGAAGGTCAAGGTCACTGACCCCGAAATCGCGAAATTGTTAAAAATCATGATTTTTTGTGTCCATTGCGAAATTACGGGGAGACGGTTTGTCATGTACCAAAATTTAGGTCAAGGTCAATAGTCAAGATCACTATGATCTCATAATCAAGAAATCTTTTAAAAAAATTGTTTTGTGTCAGTAGATACATTAGGGGGACATGATGTGTCATGTACCAAAATGTAGATCAGGGTCACTGACCCCCAAAATCATGAAATTCATGAAAATCTGATTTTTTGGAGTCCATTGATAAATTGAGGAAAGACGATGTGTCGTGTACCAAAATTTGGGTCAGGTCAAATGTCAAGGTCACTGTGACCCCAAAATCAGGAAATCATCAAAAATAACTTTTTTCTGCCAGTAGATACATTTGAGGGACATGATGTGGTACATACCAAAATGTCGGTCAACGGTCAATGTCGATGTGACCCCAAAATCAAGAAATCATTAAAAGTCACATTTTCATATGCCTGTCGAAGACAAGGTCGTGTAATGCGATGTTGCATTCTGTCCCTTCATCCATTAACACTTGTGATATCTCTAGTTTCAAGGTACATGTATTATTAGTACCAAGCTTTGAGTATACCTTACTCGCATGGCAAAGAGGAGCCATACCTTTTGAGATCAATTTGTCAAAGGTCAAGGTGACAGTCCCCCAAAACTGAATCAAGTTTAGCTGACTATATGTGTTAGGTTGGAATATTCAGAGTTCTCTCCCCTACATGTATATGGCATTTGTCATGTGGAGTTGTCTCCCATGTTTGAAACAGCTACAAGTTGTTAAATAAAAACCATACATTTACTAATTCAATGGGGAGAGGGGTGCTTCATGAACTTCATACCTGTTTATTAACTCAAGAACAAAGGTTTACTTCATCACTTTCTTCTTCCTTCATGAAAAATTCTCTCGGCTGAAAGGAATCCATTTGCAGGAAAACTACTATTTTCTTGAGTTTGACTATTGTCTATTTCAGTGTGGGATATGTGAGCTTTCGGCTCTTGCTTCAAGATCAACTAGTTACCAAGAGTTAAGCCCATTTTAGTTTATCATTCAATATAAGATGTGATATATGTTACATTTTCAGAAGCACAAAATTGTAGACCTTTTTCTGCATTGCTAGCTACCAATTGGAATCAAGGCTATTAAACAACCTTGAAATTTGGACCAATGTAATTCCAGATATACGGACGTATATTGAAGCCCCTTGGGCTCTTGTTACTAATGAATGTGTCGTTTATATATTACTCACGTCAGTCGCGCTCCACAGTGTAAGCCCGATCGATAGAACACATACTACTTGCTCCACAAGAAAATGTCCTAGTGTTTCATGTTATGTCCATCTTTCCTTATATTTCCAGATGGTTGTAATATTTCCGGATTTTTCCAGAGTCCGATGCTTTTATTCATCCGCGATTCGGAAGTGGCCGGAAATACCTCGATGGAATACTCGGAGATTTAATCTTTATATGGAAATAGACATTTTGGGGCCGACATTGGCCACTATAGGCCCGATGGAGTCGTATGAGGTCTTATTTTGAAGCTCTCGTGAAGGAGCATCCGACTGAACTAATGGTTCCTCCGTGTTCAATAGTCTGCGCAGGCGCAGTCTGTTCGTAGTATAGAAAGCAGGCCTTTTGGGATCGGTGAGTGGGTGAGTGAGGGAGTGACTGAGGTAGTGAGTGAGATAGTGAATGAGTGAGGTAGTGAGCGAGTGAGTGAGTGAGATAGTGAGTGAGTGAGGTAGTGAGTGAGTGAGTGAGTGGTCATATAATGTCGTTTGTACACCATTAGCCTCAGTCTGTATCCATCCTCTGACCGGGTACCATGTCGAGTACATGTCCGTTCTGTCAAAAGACTCTGTCTCGTCGCGACAATATGCTCAGACATATGCGTCTAACGCATAGACAAGAGACACCACCAAGTCCCGCTATAGGTCCACCAAGTGGCGTAGAACATCCCTATACGATGACGGTGAGCGGCCCTACGGAGTGTGGAAAGACGTCCTGGGTGATGAAGTTCTTAGAGGAAGGTGTGGCAACCCCAGCTCCGACACGCGTTGTATTGCGTTATAGCCATTGGCAGTCCGCCTACGAAACTACGCGATTACAGAATGTGAGCGTTGTCCCAGGAATTCCTCACGACATAGACGAACCCTATTACTTCGATTCTGAGCAGACCAACGTGGTAATGCTCGATGATCTGATGAGTGCGGCCAAGGACAATTCGAAAATCGCCGACCTATTCACCAAAGGGTCCCATCATCGCAATCTGTCCGTCATCTATTTGACTCGGAATCTCTTTCCTCAAGGGAAGGCGTCCGGAGATATTGCCTTGAACTGCCAATACTTTGTGTTGTTCTTGAACCCCATCGACAGAGCACAAATCCGTGTGTTTGGTAGTCGAATTTATCCGCAGAACATCGACCATTTCATGCAGGCGTTTCAAGGAGCGACAAGTCGTCCGTACGGCTACCTGTTCGTAGATTTAAAAGCCTATACCCCCGAAGATCGCCGGCTGACGACCCACCTGTTTCCCGGTGAGGCATCACCGCAACGTCATATACCGCTACACCATCCACCGAGTCCACATCTAGCAGAGCAGCAGCAGCAACCCACTCCCGTACAGCGTGTCCCCTTCATACCATTAGTCCCCGAATACCACTCAACCGTGAAGGACCAACCCAAACCCGTGCAAGGGAATGAACATAATGTGAACTCGAGGCTATGGAAGGATTTGTTCAAAGAAAGTATGGACGCCGAGCTGGGCGAGATGTTGAAGGCCACAGGAAACAAGTTTCACCGCAAAGGGTATTCGAAAGAGGAAGCCGCAATGTTAGCCCATAATACTTTGGCACCCAGACTATGACGGGCTTTACGTCGGCAGTATGCCCACCTCCTGACCCATGTAAAATTACTGGACAAGGACCCGGTCCATATGCAAATCGAAAGAACAGCGTCGATGTTGAAAACCTCGGGCATTTACTGGAAAGCGGCGTATGTCACAGCAATAGCACAAAAGAAACATTTGTTCGAACGCATCATTAAGATCAAAAGCGTCTCACTATAAATAGACCACACGGTACCAGTCCCCTCATTTCACTATGAGCACTGCAGAGTCCAACTTGTTTGAACCCGACAACGAGGATATTCTAGCCGAAGCGTTACGTCAAGCCAATGTCGATACTATTATTGATACAGCGCAAGGTGAATCCACCGTTCAGCACCAACGCTTGCGTTGTCATCTTATCACACTCATAGATGACATCCAATGGGTGAAACGGGTATGTCTTCTGCTGCATAAGAAACAGATAATGCCCAATGAGGATACCAACACAACTACCCGTGCCCAGAATCTGCTGACCCTGCATGAGGCATTTCAAACCTTTATGGAGACCCAGCTGGAGACGGGAAATTATCTTCTTCAACCTCCAACATCAACGTCCAGTGATGATGGACATTGCATAACGCGTTGAGACGGACGGTATGGCGTTGAGGCGGGCGTTAAGGCGTTGAGATGGGCGTTAAAGCGTAACAACGGGCGTTGATGGGCGTCACTGCATTTCGATGTATTGGTGTCTAGAAAAATGAGAGCATTTGGGCTAATTCACCAGGGCGTTGAAGCGTTAAGCTAAGCGTTGACGGGCGTCTATAAAAGGAAGTGTATTGCTAAAACACGCACAGTCGACGTCCAACCGTCAACACGGCTTATACTTGCTCTGAGTGCGAACGCACGTTCACCAGACATTACGATATGATGCGACACCAGGAAAATATACATGGGATTGAAGACTCCGTTGAATCGGATGCTGATACAGAGATTGATGAGAGTGTATCGACTGATACCGAATCCAAGATTGCTGTCAGTCTATCTACTGATATGGAGAGCTTCACCTCAGATAGTCAGCCTACATCCCAGGAAAGTGAGGCAGAACCTACCTTCTGGGGTCGTATTGTGACAGCAGCTATCAATACTCACGCTGCAGCGATCGAGGACGCTGGACAGGATAACTTACAACAGGCGTACACCGAAATGCGGCCCTGCATCAGGAAAACAGCCATGGCGATCTATGAACAGTATACCTTACTACCGCTTGAAATGAAAGGCGACACAGGTCCATCATGAAGACCAAGCGTCACTTGGAAGAGAATATGGGGTTACCACCCACCGAGGCCCTGGAAAATGCGATCAGAATGCGCAAACAACTGTTTCAGGACATGCTGCCCGAAGAATATCCAGGCTTGCCCGACGAGGACTAGAACAAAACGATGAGTATGACCGATGCAAATGGCAGCCTGTGATTGGACAAGAGTCTTCTTGAATTTTAAACCTACCCATCTACAACTATAAATACGAAAACACGCATGTTAGATGTACATTCTCATAACCTGTACCAGACCCGATCAAATGGGGAAGCCAGCCAATTCCAAGGCAGACGAGCAATCGTTGAAGATTGGCGAAAAGGTGCCGGTTCCCGCTCGACTCCCCAGGGAGAGCCCGGGGATCTCCGCTACCATCGCCAGCGATGCCTGACCTGGGGTTTTGGAAGGTGTACCGGTCATGGGGTGCAGTGATGGCACGAGAGAGAGGAGATTCTTCCGGTGACGAGTTGGGAAGCTTGCCAATTAAAGGTTGTCGAGCTTGATACTGTTTCGCCAAAAATAAGTGATCCATTATAGATGGTATAGAGAAGGTTTCCGTCCGTCTGTCCGTCCATCCTTCCGTCCGGTAGTGGGTCCGCCGCTTTCCGTGTCCCCTCGTGGTCCGGCCTATATCTGGGACAGTTTTCGCATTCACAGCCCTCTAATTGGAGGATACCCTACGGGGAGACGATGCTCGCGTACCAAAAATGAAGGTCAAGGTCAGAGGTCAAAGGTCACTGGCCTAAAAAACAGGAAATCACTGAAGTGTTCGTGTCCGGTCTATATCTGTGAACGTTTTCTATCCACAGTTGCAATCTTTTGTGAGTGGATACGCTAGGTGGAGATGATGTGTCGCGTATCAAAATTGAGGTTAAGGTCAGAGGTCAAAGGTCACTGTTGCCTAAAATCAGGAAATCATTGATCATTGACAGTTTTCTATCTACAGTTCTAATTTTTGGTGAGTGGATGCCCTAGGGGGGAACGATGTGTTGCATACAAAATGTAGGTCGAGGTCAGAGGTCAAAGGTCAATGTCATGGAAAAATCAGGAAATCATTAAAAATTTCTAATTTTTTGTGAGTGGATTCAATTGTTGGAAACGAGGTGTCGCATACCAAAATATAGGTCAAGGTCGAAGGTCAAAGGTCACTGACCCCAACATCAGGAAATTATTAAAAATAACTGTTTTTTTGTGTCAGTAGAAGATACATGAGGGGGACACGTTGTGTCACATACCAAAATGTAGGTCAAGGCCGAAGGTCAAGGTCACTGTGACCCCCAAAATCATGAAATTGTTAAAAATCAATTTGTGTCCATTGATACACATCCTCGCGAGCCAGTGTATCGATCGATCTGTTAGGATCGATACACTGGCTTGGTTAGTTACCCATATGAGTTCTGGATATAAATAGATCAAGAGGTTTCCTCTAAATCAACCCAGTCAGTGAACGCGCTAAGCCAGTTGATTAGGCCAATCCGCTGCTAGGTATGAGATATGACAGGATTGAATTTCATTGCGGACTGCTTTGATGTCAAGTTGAAATCAACATCGGAAGTCAAAGCAAAAACCGCAAGCTTGGGATACCGACATGCTTATTCAAAACAAGCGCGGTGGATGAAATGTACGAGATTGTATAATGGAGGCGTCGACTCAAGAACTCATTCAAAAGACCAAAAATGTCAAGGTAAACCCTCTCCAAGGATTTAGGATTTACCTGGACTTGTGAAGATGATTGAGATATTGAGGGAAGACAATGTGTCGTGTACCAAAATGTAGGTCAAGATTAAAGGTCAAGGTCACTGTGACTCAAAAATTTGAAATCATTAAAAATAACCTTTTTTTGTGCCAGTAGATACATTAGAGGGACATGATGTGTTACATACCAAAATGTGGGTCAAAGATCAAGGTCACTGTGACCCCAAACTCAAAGAAATCATTAAAAGTCACATTTTCATATACCTGTCGAAGACGAGATCATGTAATGTAAAGCAGCGTTGAGCTCGGTCAATACTTGGATGGGTGACCGAGTGCTGTACTGGCTGGGCTGATCAGTGTCCAGAATAATAGGAACTGTGGACACTCTCGTGTTCTGGTACATGTAGGCACCGTCGTGATATGACTGAAACAATGTTGAAAACGACGTTAAATCCTACTCACTCACTCATGTAATGCGATGTTGCATTCTGTCCATTCACCCATTAACATTAGTTGTCCATGCGATATCTCTAGTTACTCGCATTGCAAAGAGAGATCAATTTGTCAAAAGTCAAGTTTAGCTGACTGTGTTATATGTAGGTTGGAATATTCAGACTTGTCTCCCCTACATGTATATGGCATTTGTCCTGTGGAGTTGTCTCTCATGTTTGATACATGTAAGAAATGGCTACATTTACTTAAATTGTTGTGTTACTTAAATTGTTGTGAAATAAAAACCATACATTTACTAATTTAATGGGGAGAGGGGTCCTTTATGAACTTTATACCTGTTTAACTCCAGAACAAAGGTTTACTTCATCACTTTCTTCACATCCTTCTACCTTCATGGAAAATTTTCTCGCCTGAAAGGAATCCATTTGAAAGAAAACTACTATTTTCTTGTGTTTGACTATTGTCGATTTCAGTGTGGGATATGTGAGCTCTCGACTCTTGTTTCAAGGTTACCAAGAGTTCAACCCATTTTAGTTTATCATTCAATATAAGATGTGATGTTTGTAACATTCTCAGAAGCATAAAATCGTAGACCTTTCTCTGGATTGCTAGCTACCAATTCGGATCAAGGCCATTAACAATCTAGAAATTCAGACCAGTGTAATTCCAGATATACGGGCGTATATTGAAGCCCCTTGGGCTCTTGTTTTCCTTGTATGGAAAAATATGGCCGCGATTATCTCGAAAGAGAGACTTGTAACATATGTACAGACTGATGAACGAATGAGTAAGAATCATATTAGGTCACACCGAGCAAAGATGGAACTTTCTGAAACGGCGACTTCTGATTGGACAGACGAGAATACATCTAACGGGCAAGAACGAACATGACAGGACCAAATGATGGCCTCTGATTGGACAAGAGACTTCTTGGATTGTAAACCTACCCAACGCGGCTCCCCCAGCGTGGGTATGTTATGATGGAGGGGAAAATAAACTATATGAAAAAACTTGTTGTTGTTATTGCTCTCTCATCCTTGTTGTTGTTGTTGTTCTCTCATCTGTCTACACCATGACGTCTAGGCGTTATGCTAGGGCGTACCGACGGACGTTGACGGACGTCACTGCATTTCCAATGAATTAGTGTGTAGAAAAATCACAGCTTTTGGGCTAATTCACCAGGGAGTTGAAGCGTTGGGCTTGGCGTTGGCGGGCGTTGCTACAATCACTCACTCACTCACTCACTCACTACCTCACTCACTCACTCCCTCACTCACTACCTCAGTCACTCCCTCACTCACTCCCTCACTCACCCACTCACCGATCCCAAAATGCCTGCTTTCTATACTACGGCCAGACTGCGCATGCGCAGACTATTGAACACGGAGGAACCATTAGTCCAATTGGATCCTGCTTCACGAGAGCTTCAAAATAAGACTTCATACGACTCCATCGGACCCATAGTGGCCCATGTCGGCCCCAAAATGTCTATTTCCATACCCCTGGTCTATTGCGCATGCGTAGAATGACGTCAGTTTTACGTCACATCCACCCCGTCGGATGCTCCCTCACGACTGCTTCACAACGATACCTCATTCGACCCCATCAGACCACGAGTGGCCCATGTCGATCCCAAAACGTTCCTTCCAATGCCCTTTTCCCACAATTCCCTGTCTGCGCATGCGCAGAATATTGAACACGGACGACACACTAGCCCAGGCGGATGCTCCATCACGACTGCTTTACATTGATACCTCACTCGACTCCAGCGGACCACTAGGGGCTCCCCTAGACACCAAAACGTCTATTTCCATACACTTTGTCTACTGCGCATGCGCAGAATGACGTCAGATCCACGTCTCACCCACCCCGTCGGATGCTCCTTCACGAATGCTTTACATTGATACCTCATACGACTCCATAGGACCACTAGTGGCCCACCCAGACCCCAAAACGTCTATTTCCATACCCTTTGCCCACAATTCCCTGTTTGCTCATGCGCAGAATGTTGACAACGGCCGAGACACCAGTCCAGGCGGATGCCCCCTCACTTATGCTTCACATTGATACCTCATACGACTCCATCGGACCACTAGGGGCTCCCTTAGATCCCAAAACGTCTATTTCCATACACTTTGTCTACTGCGCATGTTCCACGTCTCACCCACCCCGTCGGATGCTCCCTCACGAATGCTTCACATTGATACCTCATAGGACTCCATAGGTCCACTAGCGGCCCACCCAGACCCCAGAACATCTATTTCCATACCCTTTTCCCAAAATTCCCTGTCTGCGCATGCGCAGAATGTTGACAACGGCCGAGACACTAGTCCAGGCGGATGCCCCCTCACATATGCTTCACATTGATACCTCAAACGACTCCATCGGCTCATTAGGGGCTCCTCTAGATCCCAAAACGTCTATTTCCATACCCTTTGTCTGCTGCGCATGCGCAGAATGACGATATTCCAACCCCACACCCACCCCGTCGGATGCTCCTCCACGAATGCTTCACATTGATACCTCATACGACTCCATAGGACCACTAGTGGTCCACCTCGACCCCAAAACATATATTTCCATACCCTTTGACTACCGCGCATGCGCAGAATGACGATATTTCAACCCCACACCCAGCCCATCAGATGCGCCTTCACGAATGATTCACATTGATACCTCATACGACCCAATCCGACCATGCAGCGTATTTGAAGTCTGGGGACTACTTTTTCTCCGCGGAGGCAGACCGCATCACCGCCAGACATGACCGCATCGCCGCGGAGAAATACAAGGTCAGCACCCAGCCAATGCTGATGCAATCTATAACCTTGAGCTGGTGGTGCCCCCTGTCGGATGCTCCACGAGAATCAAGAGTTACCTCTCAAGTTTAAGTGCAAAGAGGTCAATACGACCTTTTTTAGCTTTTCTATACTACTAACGTGTTCAGAGTTTAAATATCTTCGTGGTTATGTATTAAACACATGTATATGATTTAAACACATACGTGTTTATAACCTAAACACCTATATGTTTATAACATAAACACCAACTGTTTAAATCCTGAACATGTTTCAGTTGAAACATGTGTTCAAATTGAACTTCACTTGTAGTGTTCCAACTCTAAATATGTGATTTAGAGTGTATAGTCATCATGTGTTTTTTTTTTAAATTGCCGGCTGATATGAACCGTATTAATGCTTCGTTAGTGCTTCTATGACTCCCGTCTATACATATATTGGATTATCTGTTATTCATGGTCGTTTCTGGCTGTTTTCGTTATTTGCAGACTGTTGTTATCTTGCTACTATTTGGTCTAAGTATACAGTATTTGTCCAAGATAATTATCAATAACGTGAAAGCATTAATATAAGTAAAACAGTAAAATGTAAATAGGTCGTGCTGTATCTCCGATATAACCCTCCGCGAAATGCCGCTCGATATTGAAAAGAGAGAAATTATCCAGATCAAATGTTCTATAGTTTTCCCGGCTAAAATACAGAATGCCACACCATGGAGATTATAAGAGAAGCGAATCCTTTAAGCGTTTCCAATAGGACTGGTGTCCGATTGATTACTATTGAACTCTTCATCTGTGTTTACCCTCTTAACAAGTCCTGAGCTGTGAGGATGTTTGAACTGTCGGGGAGATTGTATATTTACGACCTCTCCGTACAAAGTATCCGTGCTAGCGAGTTTTGTATTGGCCTGTTGGAGAACAAAACTCGACGACTGGGACAGTCGTTTCGCTATTGTTGGATAAAGTGATCTATACTGTCGGAAGAATTGCCTCTATTGTTGATAGGGCTCTATTCTCTGATGTTTGTGTTTGTCATTGAATGTCAATCAGAACACCTGCGTCTTCGCTCTACCTGAGATTATCGCCAGTCATTTTGTGCTGTTTTGCAGTGCCGATTTGCAGAGTATTTGACGTCGAAACTTGAAATGCCTCCCACCCGACAGGCGTTGACCTATAGCTCTGGTGTTGAATTTGTTCTTCGAGAAATTTGTCAAGAAGTTTCAAGATATGGCCATATTGCCTACCGTATTCATGACGTGTCAGTTATTTAGCCATTACGCATATCTTAGAGCTTTTCAGTTCAGTTCTGGAAAGCTTGCATGGCTTCGAATTCTCAATATTATGAACGAACCATCAAGTGGGACAATGTTAGTTTGTGCTTGAAGATAATATTCTTCTTTGAGATTGACTGGTTTCGCTTTAAGCAACCGGTATACATAATCCCGGGACAGACATTCGAGATAGAGCGAATTATGCGAGATAGCCTTTCTTGTCGATTCCAGAACTCTCTTTTCTGCTGCTGGTGTGTTAACTGCCAATCAATTTATTCATTTCTACATATGCAAAATCAACAACATAAACAAATCTACAGTAAACCTATCGAAGCCTCAACTAGAGTTTTCACTTCGGTACGCGTAGAGACATTAGAGAAAGAGCAAATCCCCGACTATTGACCTTCCGTAAATTAATTATCTGCAAAAATGAAAGGTCAATGATCGGGAATTTACACTTTCTCTACTACTACGGACGTTTAAGGTACTGCCTTGGCTAGTTCATCCTCGCTAAAATCAGGGTTATCTCTATCCTATCCGATGATAGATAGATGAATATAAATAAATAGGTATATGTCATGCTTCTTCGATATGTCGAAATACTGTATAACATCTGCCAATGCTAATGATTCCATGACGTGACGTTTCTCGCTGAAAAGTAAAAAAATATCTGTATTCAGAAAAAGTTACAAATAAGTCGATTTATTCTTCATACATTTTCTTCCAGTTATTGTCATTGCAAACTAGTTAATTGAAAGCTCTTGAACTCTTCTCTCTTGCAATATACTATACAGTTAATGTGTATTTGGACATTCCAAATTCCTCCTGGTCGGCGGCTATCTATAATGTCCGATCTGGCCCGTCTTCTCCCCACTCCCCCAACTCGGATCGGGAATTTTCATGAGATCTCGTCACATTACTATTAGTTGAAATGCCAATCGTTGTGCCATGCATCCTAATTCAGTTCTCCCGAGCATGCACCGACGAGCTTTCATCATTTCTTGATCTGTGGGCTTGACCAAGACATTAATCAACAACGAAAGAATCGCATTTTCCGCTCAGATAACCGCCCAAGTACAGATGAACTGTTAGCTGAATGGGTGTGAATGAAAGCTGAATAACATGGGTAGTAAATTGTGAAATATTCGACCATGCCTGCGGGTTTCACAGCTGTTCTCCGGCTTGTGTGGGCTCTTCAAGATCTGATTTAGACGGTTTACAATCAATTAACTCCTTGGATAGACGACTCTTAATCAATATTAATCAATCAACTTCGACATACATTAGTTAGCCGTTGAATAATTTAGCTCATGGCTCCTCTTCTTTGGTATATGATCATGCACCAGGTCAATCTTATTATGGGTAACATTGAGTATTATAAATTGTACATTTAAACGACAACGGTCCGAATGGACTTGCACCAAACCCCATCAGTCATTGAATGTGGATACCAGCTCTCTTCAATTTTGTATAGCTTGAAAGACCCCGCTCTTCCCCTCCGCGATTATTTCTTAAAGTTAAATTACCGTACTACTGAACACACAATTGGATCAGTATACCGGTACATTCGTATACACGTGAAAATCGCATATAGAATATATGTTCAAAACGCAATGAGTCAGTTTTTCTTTCATATTTCCGTTTTCTATATATTCCATTCTAAATACATGTGCCGAGACGATGACATTATTCAGACTCCGAGCCGAGTGATACAATTCAAGAGCAATATCCGCTTCCTCACTTTGTTTGATTGCGAATCGCCCATTTTACTATATAGACGAATCACAGAACGCGTGTAAACTAGTTTAATTCAGATTGTCGGCGGTTTAGAAGCCCGGATAATCAATTGTACATTTACACGCATTGGGCATTAAACTGGTTAAGAGGAAACGCTTTGTCCACGCCGCCTTTCAAGAAATTGGGAGAATATCTTACGAGCGAGTTAAGCCTTAGCTTTGGTGACCAGATCCTCGCTCGTCATTAACTACCGAGAAAACACAGAGACTAGCTAATAATAGAGACGCACGAAAATGGTTCCAAATTATTCTGATGCTAACGTTGATCCCGAGTTAGCAGTTAGTACGCGTATATCCGCGGACGGATGAAGCCGAGGACAAAACAAAACACATCAGCGACAGTCTCATTTTGGGGTCGTAAACATCATCAAATGGTCATCGAGTGAATTATTCCGGATATACCCAGGCCTGACTTTAGCTTTATGCTTCAGAACCTAGAAAAAATGCAAGTAACTTAAATTTCTTTCTAATAATGAATACTTGTCGGTATTTATCTTTTGTTAACAATAGTTGACAATAGCAAATGCTTTTCGACAAGAGAAATCCAGGTGAAATGTATTTCTCTGTATATGATACAGTGGATATGAAGAATTCTCGTCACTGATTTCATATGTCATATTTTGAGTGTGGGGAATGTGGGCACTCGTGATATGGCAATTTAATCTGCTAACCAGAAATGCAGGCCTAGAAACATTTCCAAACTTTTCGGGAGCGATTTCGTCCATATCTCGACGGTCCCTGCACGAGTCCCTCAGTATTCAAGGAATATAATATTAAGTGTCAGTAATTGTTAACATATCATGTTGATAAATCGTCAATCCATATATTATTGTAGACCTATATACATATACGTGAATTTTCACAACTAATCATTAACTACCGGTATTAATATTCAGATTTTCTTAAGGGGATAGTATACGATTAACAATGTGGTGTAAATAATAATACACAACGAACAACCTCGTAAACGTGTGCAAACCAATAATGGAGTAAAGCCACAAAGGGACATATCTAAACTATATATTATGTTCAATACCAGTAGCATATTTGTTAAGAAACAAATTCTATTTACCACAGTTCCGTAGCCGTACCAAAGTTTTACTCAGACTGCCCGCGCGTCTGTTCTCAGCTACTGCCTGTCTCACATTACGAAGGAGTGCGAGTTTCGGAAATATAATCGAAGCCACTTTTTCTCAGAGCAGTGAAATTTCGCGCATCATCTAAACATTATTCATACATTTTTATCCTGAAATTTCATGAAAATCCAACCAAACCGTTGGTCAAATTCATCAAAAGGAATTTCGCCCCTGACAAATGTGCATGTTAAAGTATGACATCAGAGGACAGTCCCAATGTACAACAATTGCGCGCCCAACGTCACTGTGCTTTGAAAATAACATGCGAGGTATATTGGAGATTTTTCTTGATTCTAAATAGATTTCCTTGACAATTCAGAATAAAAATGCAAAAATGACATATATGTACCATGAGGAATTTCACTCTTCTGAGAAAAATTGGCTCCGATATATTGCCGAAAATCCAGTGAGGCAGATGGCGAAGTTATAGGGAACGAACGAAGCCATGTAAACTTGGCTAGGGCTTGGCTAGTAGTATCTCAAGCGATAATGCCTGCTCGTTTATTATTTAGTAAATCCAGAAAATATACCCAAATATCGCGATTTTCTGCCGATAATATACATAATGTTTAGTTTTTGAGACATTCTGCTTCATTCGAACATGTAAACCTTTCGCCGTCGCGGTGCTCTGCCAGGGGATATCCCAGAAGGAATTCCCTTGTCCTGATATTGACAAGGGGATTCCACAATCTCCCACAATTCCGTGTAGGGTGATTCCCCGTTCGAAAGCGAGGCTGTCAGGTAACAGTGGAAGCGGTGAGTACAGAGTTGATCAGTGATGTTACTATCCCCTCGATATCTTTGTCATCAATCCCATTATGGTTACTATTTATTCAGACTTTATTTATGTAACTTGCACTAATCGATCTGTTCCATTATTTCATTGATTTGTTCTCTCCGTCACCCTCAAAACTTCGATCAAAATTCGGATGGTTGGCGACTGAACTTCCGTATTTTCGCTTGTTTACATTCCGCCTAGGTCGAGTTCAAATCCGCCCCTATCGCGTGCCATCCAACGACGTGTCAAGAAAGTAATGTCACAATTTACATATGAATAAAGTAAACTGTTTGGATAATATGTTATTTGTGATCTTTGCCGAGGATTTTAGAGAACTTGCGCGAGGATGGCAAACCTCCCAGACCTGCCTACTCGAGTCTGGGGAATGAATAAATTTTATGACAGGCGGGTCCGGCAAATTGACCTGCGCAGGGGGCTGTCCTATTGATATCATGGCCCGTTAGGATTTGTTAATATTTAATGCCATCAATCCCGCCTCGTGGAGAAATGGAATAGTCAATCTGATTTGTAGTTCTAATTGGTGCTACTGTGAGTGTAAAATGCGGAGGAAATGTGGGGATAATTCGATAGTTCAAATAACACAATTTGATAAGTGCTAGAGGCTTTGCTAGAGTGGAACTGTAGATAGGGAGCTCTGAGCTCAGAGTCGAATAGGGACAGCTCTGTGAAAAGGCCTACAGAGAGATTTGACAAACATATTTCGCCACGCAGTTTTCACACATACCTGGGAATTTGATCGTGCCAGACTGGACCTTTCATCATTGCAAATCTACACGATGCTTTTGTGACTTTTAACGCGGTTGATCACGGAGGAGAAAAAAAAAAAGTTATCCAGTTGGAAGTAACCTAAGATAGTTGTACAATAAATATTCTAGAGAAATTTCTCACATCTTGTGAAGTTTTTTGTTGAAATTTCTCAAATTTGGAATTTCATACAGATGAGTAACAGTTTTGATTTCATGATGTTTAGGTTAAATTTGTGGGCCAAGCCTTTCTTCGGACCTCCGCCACAGTCTATGGGCCCGGGAATGGAGAACTCTGCCTATCTACCCAACCCTCTGACCTCACCAGCCCTCATGGTGTTGGCCTCAACAGCCGAGGCTACTAGAGAAGGTCGACTTCCGCCACCACACCCAAGTTTCCCGGGGCAAAGCATACACGCAGGTGAAAAAGATATGGTGACTCCGTACACGTCCTCATTTCCAGCGATGTATCGACAAGGGGACCATTTCCCCCCGCCCATGTATGCCCCATTACCTCCATTTGTGAGGCCAACTTTAGGGGATCGAGGGGTAGGTTTCATCAACCCCGGTGGGGGTAGTGCCTTCAGACCCGTCGCTGCAACAGGGGACCCGGCAGAGGGTTATTACTCCGCGTTTACGCCTGCCAAAAGGTCAAAACTAGATGGCGAAAAGGGAAACAGGAGATCATTATATAATGGTTCAGAGATGGGCCCTTGTGTGGGGGATTTCTCTGACCAGAAAAGTGACTGTACGTCAAACAGAACTCTGACCTCTCCATCAGTGAAAGAAGAGCGTCCATCCAGTGCCGGCTCGGCTCTTTGCGACTCAAACTCGGAGTGTCACTCTGAGCTCGGAGACGTTGGCGACCGAGGTACACCGGATGAAGGACGAACTCTCAGAAGTGAGTGATATTTTTTATGTATTTTGTGAGTTTCATGTCGATGCCGTTATCAGGGTGGGGTTGGGTGGGGAGGAGTGTGTGGGGGGGGGAGGGGGGTGCAAGGGCCATTACCATGGTGGGGTTGGGTGGGGAGGAGTGTGTGGGGTGGGGTTGGCGGGGTGCATGGTGCAACTGTACCCCCTTTTGCTTATGAATGTTTTTTTTGTTCTCTAATATTGGTATTGCCTTTATTAATGTATACAATTCATATACAGCATACAATACATATAAAAACTATGAGCCATTCCATACAGAGTTACGTGTACAAGAGACGACATAGAACAATAAAGTAAGCATCTTGAATGCTTTCCATGGTGTATTAGTAGATAAGGCCATAGAAGTGTAGGCTAGCAGCATATACATCACAACCTAAACGTTGATTGTGGATATCCTTTCCCCTGGAAATATTATGGGGGGAAAAAAATGATGTTAAAACATCCAGGAAGATTATTCAAATACATTTCAGCGCAACATGCCTCTGATCACGACACCAGATGCATACTCTCAGGCAAAGAAAACTTCAACAACTTTGAGAGAAAATAAAATTATGATCAAAATCCTGTATAGAGATCGAATATAATTAACATTGTCCTTATCATGGACCTGATCTGTTTCAACTGTCCACGTAAACTTCTGCAGATGTGGTGAAGGCTATCCAGCCTGACTGTCTTGTCCCACTATTACAGCTGAGAAGATTAGCGAGCTTGCGTCAGTGTTTACCATGTTTACTGTTTGGTTTGGCCATTCAAAGTCCTTCTGACCAGTGTGCTGTGTCACATATCAAAACTTTGAGAACTGTGGATGGATGGGTTGGATGGATGGATTTACTTGGCCACTCCAATGTGGTATGATGGGCATTGGTTATGCAGTTCTAACTGATGGAGAAAAATTATTTCGCAACCGCGAATATGATCAAGAGCGAAGACAGCGCAAGTTCCAAAATTCGTGGACGGTCGGGCGGACATGGTTAACATACGATGATAGCAGCAAGTCGATGAAGTGTGATTGGTGTCTTCAGTTTGCCTCCACAGATTCTGAACGGAAATCAGAATTTGTATCAGGGTGCTCTAATCTCAAAATAGATTCAGTTGTGCACCACAATAAATCGGAACAACAGAGCCGCATGCATTCATCTTGTATAAAACTTCATTAAAAGGACCAGTAAACTTTGAGGAGGACCAGTTATGACTGAACCTCACTGGTCCCATTGTCCAGCAGCACTTGGCAGTTAATTTCAACCACTGTACTTATGGGACACATGTATCCATTGCACCTGGAGGGTAGTCCCCACCTCCAGGGAACAGAGTCCCACCCTCTATCGCCCAAACTAAGCCTCGCCCACATGCCCAAATGTGTGTTTATTTTCCTATGTTGGATAGCACATTACTGGGCTTACTATTAATTAAGCATAAGACCCCCCCCCCCCCCCAAAAAAAAGAAGAAATCATGTTGACATGTACATAATCCTACAAACAATGCAATCACGAACAAGATGAATTACCCAGCAAGCTTAACAATGGTTGAACTATGCTAAGTGCTCTGGAAGATCTGAGAAAGAGCAAAATTTCAGACTTTATCTCAGACACTCTTTAGCGAATTATCAAGTCAAATCAAATCACAACAGAGATTTGCCGTAGCCTGTTTGGCTCCGTATCTGAGAAAAGTTGGTGGTACCGTAACCTCGTTCTCCCAGAGTATTCTCAAGATAGACATTTGTACCTGATCTACATGTTGAATTCTGTTTGACAGGTGAAATCACCCTTCAATTTCATAGAGATGTTACGAGCTTGGGAGGAATAAAAGTAAAACCATACGTACTTCTGATTGACTGAATCTCCATAACGGCATCATAATAGGCATTGTTATGTATGATAGATTTGATTAAATCTTAATCTCTGCCACATATGGCGCTATATCTAATCTTTGATATATAGCAATACAGATTAGTACTATCAATTAAAGAGGTCCAGGTAAGTATCTGGTGATATTTAACACAACATGTGCGGGTGTGCGAGGGAAAGTGAGGAGATTCGTGTCCATGTGGATATCCAAGCTGATAATGCATGTACATGTCCTTGACCACACAATATCACACTAATTGGAAATTAACCCACTTTCTAAAGAACATTAGTAGAGGCCTACATAAGTACAATGAGCTTAGCCATTATTGTATGCCCACCCAAAAGGCGGGCATATTATGTGTTGGCAATTTCCGTCTGTCTATCCAGTCAATATCTGTGAGAGTTTATCTACGGTTGTAATTTTTTGTGAGTGATACACTAGGTGGAGATATGTCACATACCAAAATGGAAGTCAAGGTCAAAGGTCACTGACCTAAAAATCGGGAAATCCTTGGAAATTGCAAATTTTTTATAAGTCGTTTCATTGAAGGGGAAAGATGTCACATACCGGTACCAAAATTGAGGTCAAGGTCAAAGGTCACTGTTGTTCCAAAATCTGGTAAACAATAATAATCGCAATTTTTGTAGTCCCTAGGTACATTAGAGGAGTCGCATACAAAAATAGAGGTCACGGTCAAGAAGTATTAGTAAGGTCAATGTTCCCCAAAATAAAGAATTCATCAAGTATCACAATTTTTGTCAGTACATGTATATACTAGGGGGGGACAAACATGTCTTGTAACAGAAATGAGGTCAAGGTCAATGGTCAAGGTTGCTGTGACCATGTAATCATTAAAAATCACATTTACCATGTTCACTCAGGTCGATATGTTGACAAACTGTGCTGTTATATTTCCACATTCTAAATAGCATACAGTAATTTCCCTAATAATTCGCGATGCAGTGATGAATCTCGCAACTCCAAAAATTGGCTACTTTCAAATTATTTGTCGATCTAATTCCAGAAAAACGCTTGTGTTCGAATTATATGTTACGCTGATTTTCACGGAAGATCCAAAATGGCGGACCACTTCACCGTGATCAATAATCGTGTATTATGTTGGATATCTCTATCATAGTTCATTTGCAAGACTTTGGGACCAGGGCTCGCGAAACAGTCGACAACTCGCCAATGGCGACTAAAAAATGACAACTGGCGACTGAATTGTTCAGTTACTCGCCAATGTGTCGATTAAGAAATAGAGTAAATCGCCAAAGTGGCGAGTGAAATTTTGGTACATGAAGTGTTTAGTCGCCAAAGTAATTTTGTGTTAAGTTTATCAGGCAGCGAAATCCGAGCAGGCCGAAAATGTATAGGAAATAATGACATAATGCCGACGATACACAGACTAGGAAAGCCTAGTCTATTTACAGACCGCACGTGGTCTGATGTAATATCTGGGATACCTGACCTAATTATATTTTGACTGGGCACTTGAAACAATTTGCTGGCTAGGCATGGACGAGTATATTTTGCGTGACACAATAAGATCATGTGCTCGCCCCAGAAAAGGTAATTCGCCACCCGCTGACTGTTCTCAGCCAATGAAATCATCATAGTAAAACTTAACGTAAACAAATTTTATGAAACAAACTTGGCGGGAATTTTCAAGGTCAAGAGTTCAAACGGCCCGTCCCATTCCACTGCAAAGAGGTGATACACCTGAAAGCATGACATAATGTTGCTTCTAAAAGAATTGTAGTCAAGGTACACCAGCTCAGTAATTTGGTATGCTGAAAGACACACGCCATGTGGTAAAAGTTTGCAGAGAAGAGGTTGGAACTTTCGTTTCATCTGACCGACTTTTCATTCTGGCCATTTCGGATTTGCGTAGCCGACACACATATATGATCGTTTCGTTCACGCAAACTGTCGAGGGTACTCTGCATATGGGTTTTTTTTCTCTCTTTTTTTTTATTCAAACTAACAATGGATTATCATGTTGTTGGAAACACTGACGTCTGTCATTTTATTTCATGGAAACGTCGTTCTGGATTGGCGAGTGAATAAAACACCAGCATCAATGTCTATTGACATCTCCTCGTAGCTCAAATGAAATACTCAACTGCTACTGTGCTGCAGTCAAAATGTATGGGACAATTCTTGCTGCAGGTCTGAATAAATGAAATAATGGCTCCCTCGACAAAGGAGTTGTGCCCAAACTAACTATTACGCCGAAGCCCTGACATGGACAAGCAGAGGGAAACATTTATATTTTTGTCCTTCCATATCCTCTATTTATTTAAGAAAATGAGACATCGGAAATATCATTCAAATTGCCGTTAAATAATTTTCTATTGATCACGTATGTGCCGCAAAATGGCCAGTTGACGGGCATTTTCGCATCCAACCTCTTGCTATGAGAATCCGGTCAGTGACTTCCGATCATAGTTCTATGATTTCTATGATATGGAGAATTCGCAATAACAAAAACTTAACTTTTGTATTTTATTTCTCTGTCAACGCGTATTGTTAGTCACGATCTAGTTATACAGAAATTATTCTTGGTAACAAATTATTATTAGTAACATATTCACTTTACTTCCAACGGCATGAACTCCGCGACGAAAACGAGAGTGTTCGAATTTATTGTTTCACAGGTATATTGAAAATGCTCCCGTTTTCGTTTTATTAGGATGGAGAAAATCATGACTGTGGAAAAATCGACCGTTTGGAAGGCAAATTATTAGGGAAATTACCGTATGTAATATCAGCTTTAGGAGTTGTAATGTTTCTATCAGAGTAACCGCACACAATGTAGATGCTGATCTCTGAACTTCCACTTTTTGACCAAGTGGTTTAGAGCACTTAAATTTTACTGTTGGTGATTTGGTACCAAACACTGAGGGCTATCATCACACAATCATATGATGAAGTCACTACCCACTGGCTTTAAATTATGGTACGGTAATTCCCCTAATAATTCAATCACAGGAAGTTCACTTTTCAACTCTGTTATTCAAACACAGAGAAAAAGTAACATTCCTATTCTTCATTCAAATTGAAGAAAAGTTGTATAATAACAAAATGTGATACTTTGTAGCTGGTGCCATGAAGAATATTTCCAGAAATATGCCATTTTTGCTGCACTTCCGGTGATCGAATTATTAGGGGAATTACCGTACCTTAACTTCGTGCTCAAATTATGCGCCCAAAATAGAGATATTTTTATACTTTTTTTTGCGTGGGGTGCACTCCAGGGATTCTCCCATTCAGCAAGGAATGGACCATGCAGGGCCGTATGTAGCGCCAATTTAGTTCCGTAAAACGTTTGGGCGCCCAAACTCCCAAGGCGCCCAAACTCAACGTTGAAAATATAAAAATGATTGAAAGTTTGGCAAACCTATCTAGTTCGATTCTATAAAAGAGCACATAAATTTGTAATCTTCGGCGGATATTTTATGATGGACTAAGAAAACACCAGATGTTATCCCGATTCAACTGCCCCGGGTATTTTATGCCTTAGCGCACTGCTATCCCGCATGTAAGTGTTACATTTCCCAGGCGACTTCACAGTCTGCCGTAGTCCCTCACAACATGTGGAAAAAAAGTTTGACAGGTGAAATTTTACGACTGAAAAGATGAAACGTGCTGGAGGGCGACCCTCAACAACTTGTAAATCCCATAATAAGACAGCGAAAACATATACGTCGAAGGACAGGCTATGCAGTGACAATGCAGCTGTGAAAACGGCCGTGAATTCCGCAAGATCTATTGCCTCCTATTTTTCACCAAAGCCAAAGGTTGATGAACAACAACAACAACGGATAACAGAACTCACTCATTTTTTTTCCATATTTTATTTTATTCTCTTGAGTCACACTGTAACACAAAAAGTTCAAAATAATAAGTAAAAGATATTTTCCAACACCCTTAGTTCTGTCAGTTTTTACACTCTAAAAATGCTTCATTTTGCCTTAAAACACCTAAAATGGCTTCTCGGGCTGGGCTGTCGGGGGGCTAAGAGCGCCCCCCGAACCCCCAGCTCTGGAGTTTGGGATCAGAACCTGACTTTCATTTCTAGAAACTGCCCTGCCATGAGTACGCTTTTCGGCCACCAATTGTCGTAAAACTTTCAACCTAAATCATTTATATGTATATATTTTCTGAAAGAGCACGATTAAACTATTATTTTAAGACACAGCACTGATATGTTATAGAAAAATGAATCGCGAACATTCCCCTCCAAGCTTGCTTCATTTTTCCTGGAAAATCCCTTAAAATGTCGAAAATTGTTCAAATTCGGCTCAATCTGTTGGTCAACCTGCCTGGTTTTTTTTGGTGAGATTTTCTCTGTAAAGGCGTCCTAATTTTTAGGCACACCCAAGGGGCATATCTGAAGCAGGACAAAATTTACTCCATGACGCCGATCACCGTGCCATCAATCTCTATATGCTCGCTTGCAGCGTTGATAATGCTGAACAGGATGGTATTGTTATAGATATAACCTATTAAGAAGGCAAGGAGAATAATGATGTAGCAGAACACGGACAATCAGTCTATCGTATTATTAAATTATACCCATTGCAACGAAACTGTGGAGGGCCACCATGGAAAATTAATGTTGACATGATCAGGGACATTTCCTATCAATTTCAATATTTTCTATTGTTTGTGTACGTATCCCACCCAGAAATTCTCTTGCCATGCCCTGAAACCATTAATGAGCTGTGTACCGTAACTCAATATACGAAAGCTTACATCACAGTGTAAGTTGCTTTTATGTAGTCTCTATCCCATACGGATGAGTTCTGTCCCCACCCCCTTTTTCACCCAACTGAATCGACAAGTATGATTGTAGGACTAAGGTGAATGCACCAGTCCATGTGTCATGCGACCATGAACTGTAGATTGGATCACTTCACATTGAAGCCGGATAACAGCTGCAATGTTATAATGAGGCAACATATGATTGTATATCAGATATGTCGACAGTCCATGGTAGCTACCATTTGTCTTGGCAAGTCCATTTGGCGAATCATTGGCCAAGGTTACACGGTTCACGTCAGTTCGGACTGACCGTATTTTGAACTACCATGGACTGTCGATCGGTCCGATGATGATACCATGGACTGTCGTAATATCAGACAGACAGAGAATAAACTATTAATGGTTCATGTTCCTCTTAACTGTTACGCTGCTAACTTGTTTAGCATTTGTGCATCGAAAAGTGTTCATTTTTCTAAATTTACTCCGTTTTTTTTTTAATTGTCATACTTTCTCTTCCTATTTGTTTTCTGCTGATTGATAAAACATAAAAATAAAAAGTTCCATTCAAAGATTGTGAGTTTCGCTTACAAAATATCACATATCTTATTGGATTTTTAACATAATTTTAATAAAAATAATAATTCCAAAACTTGTATCATCACGAATACTGCGGGCCCACATGGTGGGCCCGCAGCACACTACACTGCGGCCACTACGTTTGGCCCCCAGCAGCGAGACAGTTAAACACACACAAGTGAAAGGAATCGAGAGATGAATGAGTCAGTGATACATGAGGCAGGTAGTAAGTTCTCACGTGTTCATTTTGTGCTCATTTCCTCACACTATAATTCGATGCTAATACCTACCGTGGACTGTCCACCAACACCTAAAAACACCTCTCGCCGCAAAAATGTTTAAAATTTTTGTTAAATTGAAATAGTAATAGCCCTACATTTGGTGACAATATAGTATATCTCTCCATCAAAAAATGAATGGACACCGTAACCATACCTGTCATCGAGATGCTGAAAATCGTTCATTTTCGGGTGTGGTCACTGTCGTCTGGTCAGACACACGCCCACGCCACGAAAGCACCGAAAAACCTACCATTGACTGTGATTTGACACATGACCGGCCGTGTTTACCTACAATCATACTTGTCGATTCAGTAGGGTGTATTTGTACTCCACAATATTTACAAATGTACTTACTCCACAATATTTAGTGTTTCCAGAATTGAAAGGCAAATTGGACATCTCTAACATTGGAATCGTGCCAAACAATTGCAGAATTTTCACTGGAATGTCCTGTCATTGTCACTGGGGTCATGTTCCCTTCTCCGAAATTGTAAGTTTGATACGTCCTGATCTTCGTTATCATTAATCTGTCAGTGTTCTGCTGTGACATTTCCAATCGTTTCATCGGTTGACTCTGATAAACTCTTGAAAAGTTTCACTTCCTTTGTCTATCAACAAATGAAGGAAAATTCCATCATTTCCGCCATTATGTCATCATCCAGCACACATCAAGGCATATTCTCCAAGCACTGGGAATGCACAGAAATACATACTTTTGTGCACAAAATAGCGATTGCAACATATTGCGGAGAGTATTTAGGACAGCATCGCCATGTGGCAGAGAGCTTTTTTCCCGTCCATTTTTTGCAACAGGGTTTTCGAGTTTTTTTTTTTGTTTTTGATGAGGAAAATAAAGTAGGCGGAGAAAGAAAGGACCATTTGGAAATAAAATAAAAAAACATTAGTTTTTTGGGGCCGGTGAATCCGTAAACCAATAGAAATGGAAAACTCTTTTACATAATGTACAATCCGGACACTACACAACCAATAAATTTTGAGCTGAATTATTTTTGTTAGATGTTCCAGAATGCACGTACAATGTACATAAAATAAATATACTTCATGAACCCTTGAAGTTTTTCTCTTGTATTCCCGTATCATAAATGCATGATCAACTTGAAGGATTAGTGCAATAATGGAAGACTTTTATTTTAGAGACATGCATAATCTGGGTTGCGTTGAATGCCGGTATGAGATCTGACCATTTGATGTCTTTCTCCGGCAGACTCTGGCTTTGTCCGTTGGTACAATGGACACTTGGCTTAATCACTGCCTATATTTCATGCTCTAACAACTGTCTATAATGGCGGACCAATAAATAGAATGGCACATTATGGCGGCAAGGTGAGGAGAGGCAATTGAAAGTTACCTGTAAGTGGCCATATGGCCAGGTACTGTAATTAAGTAAGGGGTTTTAAACATTTACATCTTGATCCATAACTTGCCCTCTTGCTGATCCGACAGTCGGCTTCTGGGCTTTGTAATATTATTGGCCATTTTAGGACATGATGTTATCGAAAGTAATTGGAAAGTGGTAGAAAGTGGCTCATTGTTCGCCCAGGTGACCTTTTATGGCAGTATATTCACCGACTTCCTGGCAACCTTCAAGCCGCCTGGCGTCGTAATAAAGGTGTTCCGTCACTGGGAGTTTGCCGATGCACCCTATCAAATCTCATCTCACGAGGCACGGCCGCTATTGCTCCATAACGCCTCAGATGGGGCAGATTGCAGACATTTACTCGCCGAGATAAAAGCAGTGATAAAGTTTGCTCCTAAAACGAGGCGAGATTTTATTCTCTATTTGAGCGATGTGATAAAATATTAAAGATTTTATCTGGCTAAAACTGGCAACAACAACCTCGTACTTAATCGAGAAAGCAGTTTGTAATATCGTAGCTTAGACTGGGACCAGGTGAGATTTAGCGATTATATTCATAGTGAATTTGGTTAAAGGACAAAGCCACTGAGCCGCCGCATTTATCTCTGACAGTTTCTACAAGTATAATCCATACTGCAATTCTTTAGAAAAAGGATTTTGTGTTTTTTTTACTCATGTTTTCTCCAACATGTTCAATAATAAGCATCTCTTTTTTACGCAGAAAAGATGTCCTAAAAAGGCATATTTGAATGGAACTTTTATCGAGGGAAGAGATACAATGTATATACATGTGTGGGTACTCGTACACCCCCAGTTCGTCTAGCTGGAGAAATTGCGGGATATTCATGAATATTCCTTCTTGTGAAAGCTGAAAGTCGTCGTTATTTTTCACCATCTGTATCTGATGTTGTATATTTGAGAGATTACATAGTGTTTATGTGCGATGCATCTTCATACATGTATACTCGTCTTTTGTAGAATTTAGACTTCAGGACAAGTGGACTATTCAATGATTGTAGCAACAACCCTTCAACAGCACAATATTTCCTTAGCAATTCCCGCATCAGGGCCTGATGCAGGCCAATTTTGAATCCATTCCAACGAATTTGGGTGGTCAAACAAAAAAAATATAAAAAACAGAAAAAAAAGTAAAAAATAAAAATATATTATTTCTTCTTTGAACATGCTGAAAACAATGGTGAGGAATAGGTTTTGGCCTGTTCACCAATCCTTTTTCATTTGAAAGAAGAAAAAATTTTATTTAAACCAATGGTATTAAATATAAATAATGTTACAAAAATCAAGTTGTCGGGCTGTATTTTAGATAATTTAATACTCCCAGAGCTTCAATGGGCTTCGACTGTCCCACATCATTGTCTATTTTACTATAACTTGCCACACTTAAACGTCACATATGATTGCTCAAACTAAAAGTCTAGATCAGCCCCTGCTCGTTTAGGCGAGTCCTAACTTTGAGCCCTGATCATATACCTACATTTCATAAATTTTGTGTTTCAAGTAAGTTAAAATAGTTTTAGACTTGATGGACCTTTAAATATCTTGTTATTTTGAATGATCAGCCAGTTTATTTTAGCCAATACTGTGAGTGACTGCATGTTAGTTTTTTTCATGGTCACATTGAATACCACCAGGTAGATGGTAATTACTGATACATTTAATACATATATACATGTGTAGGAACTTCGGACGAGGCGAGGGTTATCCCATAAGTATGTTAGACTTAGCGCCTCGGCATAGAGAGATTTGCCCACCCCATTACTTACCACTCTGTCAGGAATACATCAATCCCCTGGCCTATGGACTCTTCATATGGTGTCCGTCTCGACCAGGATTGTGTTTGATTACGTCTTAGAACCTTAGGAGACGATTCAACATCGTCATTATACCGGGGTGTTCAAATCGTTATTGCATTTATGGGATTAGAGCTCTGGCACAGTGTATTGAGTAGTCGGTTAAGGTGTGGCCAGGCCCTGTGCTAGGTCCCAGACTAAATCACTGACCAGATCAGTGCTGGAGTATAGAGGTACGGCTTTACCGGTTACCTGTCTAATCCGACAACTGAGTGAACAAACACACATGTAATACTGACAATAGTCTGTGCAAGACCTACTTCCAGTCTGGCTCTTATCCATGTTAGAAGAAACATTGTCAAAAAAAATCACACTTCGATTGTGGAATCACACATCATTTTTCCCAGCTCCCCCATGTTAAATAGCCCATTTACATGTAATGCTTGTCGAAATTGTCGAAATTGCTCTGGCTAACACTGGTCTTATGAGACATGTAAACAATCTAATTATTTTAATCACATGAAGTTAATATTTCCACCATGAAATCAGATGGTGATCCAATTTATTAGAACAGGAAGTTGAGAGAATGGTCCAAAAATCTTTCAGATAAGCCATTATTTCCTTCATTATAGGGGGGGATCAGATTTTAGTAGAATGACTGATTTGAATTCTGTCCAAAGATTTGAGAGGTGATTGAACTTAATTAGATGTAGGTGAGTAAAACATGATACATATTTAGATCGTTCACCGAAATACAGTTTTGAAAATCCAAGTTTGAATGCACAGTCAAACGTGACATTAAACAATATAGAGTATTAGATCTCCCTAATTTTGACACACCTATTCAGCAGGGCAAAATTTTTTCAGGGTGGGGTCTTTATAAATAAAAGAAAATATTCAAAATTCCCAAATACAGGCAAATTTGGTAGGTTTTAACTCGAATTTTAGCTGAACATGTAGGTTAAAAAATTATTTCAAAGAGTCAAACGGACAAAAGCTTAATTCTAATGTCTAATGTCCATCGATGCTAATAAGATTTTAGAGTTAAAAATGACTTTGGTATAGTATTGTCGTTTTATAAAACATAGCTTTTTGTGCAGAATTAAAGAAATCAACCTTTGGCTTCACAGAGGTGAAGGCCAGAGAATTTTTTTTTTGACTTTGGATAAACACTGCACCTTCGAAATTGGACTTCTAGAATTTCTACTTTTCTGCAGACAAACTACATTGTACCTGGAAACCCTCCACACCGGGCAGTAATATTTAACTTAACCAATACTTCACTCTACTGCCTAAGTGCTGGTCTGATGTAAATCAAACTAAAACCAATTCAGGATGGAATACAATTATTTTGCTCTCTGGCCGGCCAATGTTTGTGTTATTTATGAAGCAGTATTGGAGAACAGGCTCGTGGAGATGAGAGAACAGGCTGCTCCAGCTCTCGGAAGTTTCTCTACAAAACAGATGGCATAATGGCAACTTGATCACTGAAGTGCCCTTTGAAGGCAGTGGCCCTCTCCATACAATGCTTAGCAACAATGTATTGACAAGCAAGTGGCAGCCGGCTGTAGTGATACTGGTAAAATTTATTAAGGTTATGACTTGAGTCTTAATGGCCTTAGCTAACAAAACCACATTACTTAAACCTTTAGTTTTGAGGCAGAGACTATCCCCTCTTCTGTCTCCCCAATTGTTTTAGATTCTCCCCAGCGCCCCCCCCCCCTTCTATTTTGTAAGTATTGAAATCCTCCCCTAGAAAGAACTTGTATTTTTGCCGTCTCTTGTTTTTATGACTTGTTTTTATCATCGCAAAAAAGTGATCACTCTCGCTATGCAAAATGTAGGCGAGTAACAACAGCTCTTGCAAATTTTACAGATATTGGAGATAATGATTTATTGATTAGTTTCCTTCTAGAGTTATATTCGTAAACTTGGTCATGTCGGCAGAAAATTTGATGAATTACTCAAATTGGGCTTCGAGTTTCATCTTATAACCCATAGTCTTTATGCGAATGACATATTATAGGGAATCCAGTAGAATGTATTTCCCTCCTGACTTGAGTGTGAACTCTTCAGTTTAGAGGTGAGAACAGCTGGCTTAACACACTATTCCTTCCCTGATATTGAATGTGTGAGGGATTTCTGTACGCAAGTACAATCCCATCTTTACATGTCGCTCATTTATATCCATTTTGTTGGCAGGGTGGTTAAGAGAGAGATTTGTTGTCCAACAAAGTTACACCGCCATCGCCCCACTTCACCAGGTGGACTTCCAGAGTTATTGCCGAAGAAAAGAACATTATTTAGTCTTTGTATTAGCCCGCCGGCACAATAAGACATCCTTGCCAAAGGTGTGCATAATCTTCTATGAAATTGAAATTACTGGAGACGCTGCACAAAGGGACGGGGGCAGAGAGTCATTTATTAACTGGCTTTAACTTGCCAATTTTCTCCCGTGAATAAGCTACTGTCATCGGCCGGGCCGATTACTATGGGCGAATTTGTACACATACAAAACTGTCACTCGGGATGTTCCCGCTCGAGTGTGACAGCGCATTCATTTGGCGCTGATCGGTTGTTAAGATTTCTGAAATTGGCATTCGGTGCCGATGACAGCCATACAAACAGCAAGAGGATAAACGAAGATTTGATCACTGTTGACTGGTGGATGCTGCAAAGTTCGGAGCTCTAAGAATAAGGGGTAGAACCAATCTTCGTACATATTAACTATTATTTATGTGGCAGAGAAAATGGAAGTTTCTCCGTCTTACAATATTGAATATAAATCACCCTTCTGTTGTATTTACTGAAAAAAATGAACTGCATCCATAATCATAGATCTACCTCTGGCATGAATGTTGCCATCCCCCCCGCCCCCCTTAAGGCCTTTCCACCTACCCAAATAGTGCATCTCATTAAAGAGTTGTGCTCTGCGATTCTCTTTTTTTTTTCCAAGTTTTTCAAAAAAATTTATCTTCATAGTAGAATATTTCTTAAAGGTATATTTCAAAAATTTAAACATATACCTACCCAACTTTTTTTCACTGTGTTATGGCGATACATGTAGCTTGAAACAGTAAAAAAAAATTAAAATTGAAAATAAAAAAAAAGTGGCTTTCTAGTCTCTCGTGTTTGTAAACGCGGCGCTGGCTGTTGATCGCTCTCCTGGATTCTGTTTTGCACTAGTGATGCAAGAGTAATTGCTCTCCTGGATTCTGTTTTGCACTAGTGATGCAAGAGTAATCGCTCTCCTGGATTCTGTTTTGCACTAGTGATGCAAGAGTTATCACTCTCTCCAATAGCATGAGAAATTTTGAAGAGAGTGATCCTGGAAGAAAATTTAGGAGAGCGATGAAGAGCGAGAGTGAGAGACAGAGACACTGGGTTTCAGGTTGATAAAACTTGACTAAAGCTGCGAGTTGCTCGGGAGTTGCAGTTGGAGGACACTGTAATCTCATAACTGACCTGGGCAGAGTTACAAGGTCAAGCTGGAGGACACTGTCAGGCCTTTGAATCGCACCTATATTGCGGGGGTAAAGGCTGTGCCCAAATTAGAGATTGTGTTCAGGGAGATGCTTCATTAATTAATTCATTAGATGCCCCATGATCATGACACTCCCCTACGACGCCTCTTTCTGAACCATAGAGTGGTTGTTGGGCTGCCCCATAGACCCTTTAGAATGTTCACGTGTAAACTGTCACATACCAGACAATTCTGTGGAGCCACAGGTATAACTACATATTTATTACCTGCATATGGAAGAGGTCAAGTGATTTAGCATATTCAATACTGCTTGACATACATGTAATTGTTGAGGAGTTAAACTAATGAATTTTTTAATTTGTTTGAGGTGGCAAATGGCATTATTATGGAATGGAATACATGTAGGGTGTCAAATGGTGTCATTATGGGGCAATGGTAGCAACTGAGCATTGTATTGGAGTTGAAGCCTAGATTTTTTTCTAATTTTGGCTTATTTCCCTGCTTAAAATTAGAATTTACTGCATCAAATTAGGGAGAATAAACCCGGACTGTAATCTCATAGCTGTGACTTGCTCTGAGTTGTAGGGTCAAACAGGAGGACACTGCCTGTAATCTCATAGCTGCGACTTGCTCCGAGTTGTAGGGTCAAATAGGAGGACACTGTCTGTAATCTCATAGCTGTGACTTGCTCCATGTTGTAGGGTCAAACAGGAGGACACTGTCTGTAATCTCATAGCTGTGACTTGCTCCATGTTGTAGGGTCAAACAGGAGGACACTGTCTGTAATCTCATAGCTGTGACTTGCTCTGAGTTGTAGGGTCAAACAGGAGGACACTGTCTGTAATCTCATAGCTGCGACTTGCTCTGAGTTGTAGGGTCAAACAGGAGGACACTGTCTGTAATCTCATAGCTGTGACTTGCTCCGAGTTGTAGGGTCAAACAGGAGGACACTGTCTGTAATCTCATAGCTGCGACTTGCTCCGAGTTGTAGGGTCAAGCTGGTGGACACCTAATCTCATAGCTGTGACTTGCTCCGAGTTGTAGGGTCAAACAGGAGGACACTGTCTGTAATCTCATAGCTGCGACTTGCTCCGAGTTGTAGGGTCAAACAGGAGGACACTGTCTGTAATCTCATAGCTGTGACTTGCTCGGAGTTGTAGGGTCAAACAGGAGGACACTGTCTGTAATCTCATAGCTGCGACTTGCTCTGAGTTGTAGGGTCAAACAGGAGGACACTGTCTGTAATCTCATAGCTGTGACTTGCTCCGAGTTGTAGGGTCAAACAGGAGGACACTGTCTGTAATCTCATAGCTGTGACTTGCTCCGAGTTGTAGGGTCAAACAGGAGGACACTGTCTGTAATCTCATAGCTGCGACTTGCTCCGAGTTGTAGGGTCAAGCTGGTGGACACCTAATCTCATAGCTGTGACTTGCTCCGAGTTGTAGGGTCAAACAGGAGGACACTGTCTGTAATCTCATAGCTGCGACTTGCTCCGAGTTGTAGGGTCAAACAGGAGGACACTGTCTGTAATCTCATAGCTGCGACTTGCTCTGAGTTGTAGGGTCAAACAGGAGGACACTCTGTAATCTCATAGCTGCGACTTGCTCCGAGTTGTAGGGTCAAGCTGGTGGACACCTAATCTCATAGCTGCGACTTGCTCCGAGTTGTAGGGTCAAACAGGAGGACACTGTCTGTAATCTCATAGCTGCGACTTGCTCCGAGTTGTAGGGTCAAACAGGAGGACACTGTCTGTAATCTCATAGCTGCGACTTGCTCCGAGTTGTAGGGTCAAACAGGAGGACACTGTCTGTAATCTCATAACTGTGACTTGCTCCGAGGTTTAGGGACAAGCTAGACACTATAATGTCACAGCTGTGACTTGCTTCAAGGTTTAGGGACAAGCTGGACACTATAATGTCACAGCTGTGACTTGCTTCAAGGTTTAGGGACAAGCTAGACACTATAATGTCACAGCTGTGACTTGCTTCAAGGTTTAGGGACAAGCTAGACACTATAATGTCACAGCTGTGACTTGCTTCAAGGTTTAGGGACAAGCTAGACACTATAATGTCACAGCTGTGACTTGCTTCAAGGTTTAGGGACAAGCTAGACACTATAATGTCACAGCTGTGACTTGCTTCAAGGTTTAGGGACAAGCTAGACACTATAATGTCACAGCTGTGACTTGCTTCAAGGTTTAGGGATAAGCTAGACACTATAATGTCACAGCTGTGACTTGCTTCAAGGTTTAGGGACAAGCTGGACACTATAATCTCATAGCTACAGGGATTCATAGACGTCCATTCTTACTACCGTTAAACGGTAGTAAGAAAATGGTTTCTAGAGATAAAACAACCAAGACTGGAAGGCAGCATGGGGTGTACTCTTGTGGTGTGTATAGAAAGCCTGACCGGTTTCGATCTAGGTGATCTCTTCAGAGGCTGTGGATTGTGATCAGAGGTGTCCTATATATACTGGTTGTATACGCTGGCCGGGTGCTGGCCGGTTTGCCTATGTGCGGGCCGGTAGATGGCCGGTATTGATGCAGGGTATCAATTGATGGCCGTAGGAGGTGGAGCGCGGGCCGAATGTTGGCCATGAGGTCTTGTGTTGGCCGGAAGATGGCCGGTACACCAGATGTGGCTCCAGGAGAGGACATGAGTGGTTCCAATGTGAACGGTGGTGGATTGGAGTGGAGTTTGTCCAGTGGAGGCAAGGTTAATGGTAGCCGTTTGGGGGGGCAAAACCAAAGGGTGTACACGTTGTGATCTGATCAAAATAAAGAACACTGATGCAGAGGTGAAGACAGAGATAATATGTTTTATTATTTGTCTCGCTAGTAAAAGTGGTTACAGAGGTGATGAAAACGTTATTGAGTTAAGTCATCAAATCAGATGAAATTGACACTAAAGTTTACAATGGACTTTACGTACAAAAAGCTAGAACCTCCAAATTCTACCTTTTACCTAAGATTCACAAGAATCGGGACCCCGGCAAAGTCCCAGGCAGACCCATTATTAGCGGGAATGGCTGCCCCACTGAGAAAATCAGCAGTTTCGTGGACGAACACATCAAACCACTAGTCAAATTGGTATCGTCCTACATCAAGGACACCACTGACTTTATACGTACATGTAAGGTTGAAGCACTACATCCGCTCCCAGAATCCTTCTTTCTGGTCACTATGGATGTCACTTCACTCTACACCAATATCCCCAACCACGAAGGTCTAGTTTCGGTCGCCAAAAGTCTCACACGACATCGACCCTCCTCAAAAATCTCCTATTCCAGTTTGCTCTCACTTCTCAAACTGGTTCTTCATTGCAACAACTTTAGTTTCAATGGGCAGAATTACCTCCAAGTTGGTGGTACTGCCATGGGCACGCGAGTAGCGCCGTCTTATGCCAATCTCTTCATGGGAGTTTTGGAGAATAAGCTACTACCGCTCTCACCACTCCAACCTCTGGCTTACTTCAGGTTCATTGACGATATCTTTATGATTTGGCCACACAGTGAACAATCATTAGTGCAATTCATCAACTATATGAATGGTGCACATCCGACCATCAAATTCACAGCGGATTACTCACGTGAATCCGTCTGTTTCCTAGACACACGTGTCATTTTCGATCCCCAACAACATCGGATCAAATCTGACCTCTATACCAAACCCACTGACACACATAGCTATCTTCACTACACTAGTGATCACCCTTCCAACTGCAAGAAGGCCGGACCTTTTGGACAGTTCCTACGCATTCGTAGGATATGCTCCGATCCACCCGACTTCCTCAAACACGCGGAAGCCATGATCCGTTTCTACACGATCCGGAGCTACCCAGAAAATGTTCTCTTGGATAGCCGCGATCGAGGAACTCCAGCAGGATAGACACAGTCTTCTTCACCCGACGTCCATCCGGACAACAAGTGTCGCCCGTACGCCACTCATCTTTCCTTATAGTCAGTACGCTCATCGAATCCACAAGTTGGTTCGCAATGAATGGCCGATTCTCCAGGCCTCAGAAGCCTGCAGAAATGTCTTTGGAGAACCACCTCTACTAGCTTTTCGTCGAAACAACAACCTGAAAGACACCCTTGTCAGAGCCAAGATTTCGTACCCTCCACTTCAGAGGGGCGTCAGCGGCATGAGTTATGCAAACATGATAACTCCCTGCACCTACCGAAATTGCGCCTTTTGCCCCACTTTGATAAAAGAACGTTTTTTCACCAGCAGCCACACTGGCTTGCGCTATCGAGCCAACCTCTTGGCTAATTGCTGCACTCAGAATGTGATCTACCTCATTACGTGCACTCTTTGCTCCAAACAATATGTTGGAGAAACAAAACGCACGTTCCACGAGCGTATCCGTGAACATCTCAATGATACACGGAAACGCAGTGACAATCCGGCACCACAACATTTCTGGTCCCGAGGACACTCTGTCAATCACATCAGTTACCAAATTATTGAAGTGCTGAAGACAGATCCGTCGCTTGAATCCAGCACCACTTTGCGTCGGCAACGTGAAGTTTATTGGATCTACCAGCTGCACACCAAAGCTCCAGTCAGCTTAAATGAAAAGGAGTAAACACACTTCGTTTTTTCTCTCTTTACTCCCGGTAGTAAGAAAATGTCAAAAACTGAATACAGACAGTAAAAAACTCAAATGTGTACGTTTTGGTTAAGAAATAGTCAATATTTTTGACGAAAACTCAATCCTCGAAATGGTACAAATTATTTCAATGATGTGAAATCCATCGCCGATCCTTCGACAATCTGGCTTCGAATGTTTGGGGATTTTCAGTTCTAGAAATAATTGCCAAAGTTTTGCCAATAACACGCTTGATACAGAAAGCGGAAGTAAACTCAGGTGTGAGACATGCGCAGATCACGATGACGACGATATAACGCCACGGTCTCGACTACAGTCATAGGGCGCACACAGTCTGCGACACGTGCTTTACAACAGAAGATTGGCTAACACCAAATCAAGCGCTCCCATTGGTCGCTGATTGACAGGAAATCTGTACAACCTGTGAAGAGCAACTCTGCAGCCCAACATGAACTTGAGCAAGAGACTACATAGACATGACAAACTCCACGTGCTTTCTGTTTCAGTTGGCAGGACGACGGGAATACGAGAACAAATTTACCATGTGGTTTTCTTCGCTGATAGTAGTGCGATACACTTTGAAATAAAACTACCGGCTGTGTTATAAAGTTAAAATTTGAAAAGAAAACTCTTTTCATTGACGTACATGACAGAAGGAGCTTATGCGGAGTCCAGTTTTCGTTTTTATACTTTCGTAATTTGTGAATCTCCAAAGACTGACCTGTCAGTATTCACCATCACACAAACTATATTCAGATTATGGTCGAAATATTGCTAAATGCCTGGACCAAAATGATTTAATAATAAAAAATACACTGTTTTATTATAATTATAAAACTTTTTTAATCGTTGTAAGGACGAAAACAGGAATCTTGAATAAAGTGGCGACAGAGTCCATTTAACCCAGGTTCTGGCGGTTGCTTACATTGATGACATCCAGCATTTTGTTAAATTCTGCGTAACCTTTTCACGTAACCTTTGGGTAACGCAGTCAAGTTTGGCGTAACCTAACCAATAGGTTACGCACCTGCAGTACCCGTAACCTTTTTGGGGGTTACGCAATGATCTCTAATGTCATGGCCTGTACCATTGGACTAGATTCTTTTCCATCACACAATGTTTTTAATTTATGTCTAAATTTAATGTCATCATATTTCTCAAGTTAAACATTAACCAACAGAAAACTGCTTAAAATTTTATTTCAGTATTTCATTATAAATATCTATGATACGTAAGAACTAAATAAAACACGTTACCAGCTTCACCTGAATGCGTTATTAACGTTTAATTATATTTGGATTTTACAGTGAAATGTATCAGAGGTGAAGTGTGCCAGACCTGTTGACAGTTTGTGGGTTTATGTGGTGTTTGACTTCAGTATTACAGAAATTATTTGTTAATATCTTAATTGGTAGGGTGGTAAAAATATCCAAAAACTCAATATCAGCTTGTGGATGGGCCGTAAAAACTTGGAAAAACTCAATTTGAGCATAAAAAAAACTTAATATTTTGTATTGGGTAGTAAAAATTTGGAGCTATGACTTGCTAAGAGTTGTAAGGTCAAGCTGTTTGACACTGTATGGGGTTCGCCAACCCAAACTGACTCCAGGTGGCTACGTGTATCAAGAGATAAATGTAAATGATGCATGCGCATGTCCTTTTTCTTGACGTCACAAAGGCAACGTCATAATGCAATGACATTATAATTGTTTGTTTTATGACGCCACGTCTTCTTTACCGGTTGGAGCACTAGCTCCGCCTAGCGTGGCTGGCGATCCCCATTTTCATAGCTGTGACTTAGAGTTGTACATGTTTTGTCAAGCAGAATGACACTAGAATCTCATATCTGTCACTTGCTCAGAATTGCAGGGATAATTGAAATTTTGTGGGGAAAATTCAATAGTGTTCTAAATGAGTTGGTAACCATGTTAGTCTAGATCAGAAAGCAGTGGATGAAAATTGTTGGTGCTAACTGTAAACACTGTGTAGGTAGTTCAGTTTTGAACTGCACTAACATCCTGTATTTGCGAATTAATATATACTACATGTATTTGATCTTTTATAATTAATTTTGAATTAAATCCTGTAAATATACATTTCATTATGAGCAAGTTGAAGGCCCGATCATGGTACTATTTACCCCAGTATGGAACCTAATCGCAAGGATAATGTTTGCCCCACTTGAATTCTGGTGCACGCCAGGCAGAATCCTCGGAAAGTTGTAATTCTGGCATTTGCGAGATTGAGAAGTGTCTACAGGCATAAAACATTAATAGCTAGAAGAGACCGGTATTTACCCAGTATTATTGAGTACTGGGTGAACTAGACAGATGCCTGTTCGCTCTCACTGTGCCTTTATCCCCAAATGTCACTCAACTATTAGGTAAAAGGGCATATTTGTGATAGGTTGATCATGGGGCCACAGCTATCGTGACAAGCCTGAGTCTCCGGGGCGAACGGCAGTTGTCAAGGGAGCTCTGCCGCTAAGACAGCATTATTTGATGACTTAATGTGTCCACTTCGTCCCGTGATCTCCACTTCGTTCCTTGATTCTGAACATTCCCTGACGGGCGGGATGATGGGAGTTTTGTGCGCATTAAACAGCTTGTTCTAAATTGCTAGCTGTTACAGCTATATTGAATACACTTAGGCAGCAGAATTGATCCTCTCTGCACACTCCTCTACTACTCCACGGATGGGACCAGTTCTCAGGCAACGTCACACCACACTCCTTGCAAGGTGAATTAATCTATGTGCATAAACATGTGGGCCAGGCAGGCAAATTTCAATCGTAACCAGAAATTGTTATTGCTGTTTGGTTAACTGTGTCTTAGATAACCCATCAGGTATTTTTTAATGATGAAGGAAAATCAATTGTAATTTCTAATGAAAGGTAGTTTCTAATGCCGAGGCAATGATCAAAGCAAAGCAAAGCAGGCCACAGAATTTTGCGCGAACGATCGTTCAGTTCGCCTAGAGGTTGCGCAAAACGAAATAATCGCAAATGTTTTTTCGTTCGTATAAATATGAATCATATGTTACCATCGTAAGGTCAATTTATTAAATTATCGTTCTCACCGCTGTCAAAACGGCAAAGTATGAATATCAATACAGTGGAATAAATGTTGGAACACGTTATCACGATTGACATATCGTTCGTGGTGCATGGCAGGAGATATTCTGATAACTTACGTCTTTCATTCACTCGGACATTTACTTCCGGGTATGCACAAAGGCCAACTGCGCATGGTTTGGGTGGGCGCAGCATGTTTATCATGGCAGACTTTTCAGTAATCGTCATGTGTTGAGCAATGCTCTAAGTTTGTAGTTTTGTCCGTAATATTGTATTTGATCAAGTGGTCGTTATGACTCTTTTCAATTCACAGCAATAGTTGTCATATTATCTCAATCAAGGCAGATTATGGATGGAACAAAAGAAGCAAGTCATTTTATCTCTCCGAGTTAAGCCCTGCCCTGTATTTCTCACGGAGTATAATCGTCAAATATAAATTAATTTTCATGGAACATGATAGAAAGGGGGAACAACAGACAAAACTTTGCCTGGAGCTATATCTAATGGACTGTACATCTCCAATGTTTTAAAATTATCTATGCAGTAATTAACTTAAATCTGTTTCCTCAAATTTTCATCTATCCATGTTCCCTGGCCCACTCACGTTCACAATGAAAACAAGGCTCGTAATGGACTTTATTTTCGCTTGCTCTGTCAGTCTGTCAAAAAACATCGCAGAACACTCTGGATTAACCTCTTCAGATATCCCCACGTATACCACACTGGTCAATATAAATGTGTTGTGCTGATTAGAATATGCGGATTTCATGCAGTGGGTAAACAATGAATTCACTTCACTCTGTTCCCCATTATGCATTTTTGGGCAGATGATTGGTGATGCGTAACCATTTTGCAGAACATTTCTGTTAACTCGGGTAACCTTTTTGCGTAACCTATAGGTTATGCACACAAAACTTGCTTAACAAACGATAGGTTACCTAGAGCCATTTTCGCATAACCTATTTTGGGGAGCTGTACAAATATGTCAAATTTTGGGGCCTGCAAAACTAGTTTTCAATGCTGAGGCACTGATGAAGGCATATCAAAGGCAGTGTCCAAAGCCGAGGCAATGATGAAAGCAAATCAAAGGTAGTGTCCAATGCCAAGGCAATGATAAAAGCAAATCAAAGGTAGTGTCCAAAGCCGAGGCAATGATGAAAGCAAATCAAAGGTAGTGTCCAATGCCAAGGCAATGATAAAAGCAAATCAAAGGCAGTGTCCAATGCCAAGGCAACGATAAAAGCAAATCAAAGGTAGTGTCCAATGCCAAGGCAATGATGAAAGCAAATCAAAGGTAGTGTCCAATGCCAAGGCAATGATAAAAGCAAATCAAAGGTAGTGTCCAATGCCAAGGCAATGATGAAAGCAAATCAAAGGTAGTGTCCAATGCCAAGGCAACAATAAAAGCAAATCAAAGGTAGTGTCCAATGCCAAGGCAATGATGAAAGCAAATCAAAGGTAGTGTCCAATGCCAAGGCAATGATAAAAGCAAATCAAAGGTAGTGTCCAATGCCGAGGCAATGATGAAAGCAAATCAAAGGTAGTGTCCAATGCCGAGGCAATGATGAAAGCAAATCAAAGGTAGTGTCCAATGCCGAGGCAATGATGAAAGCAAATCAAAGGTAGTGTCCAATGCCGAGGCAATGATGAAAGCAAATCAAAGGTAGTGTCCAATGCCGAGGAATGATGAAAGCAAACCAGAGGTAGAGTCCAATGCCAAGGCACTGATGAAAGCAAATCAAAGGTAGTGTCCAATGCCGAGGCAATGATGAAAGCAAATCAAAGGTAGTGTCCAATGCCGAGGCAATGATGAAAGCAAATCAAAGGTAGTTTCTAATGTTGATGCAATGATGAAAGCAAACCAAAGGTAGTTTCTAATGTTGATGCAATGATGAAAGCAAACCAAAGGTAATTTCTAATGCTGATTCAATGATGAAATCAAACCAAAGGTAGTTTCTAATGTTGATGCAATGATGAAAGCAAACCAAAGGTAGTTTCTAATGTTGATGCAATGATGAAAGCAAACCAAAGGTAGTTTCTAATGTTGATGCAATGATGAAAGCAAACCAAAGGTAATTTCTAATGCTGATTCAATGATGAAATCAAACCAAAGGTAGTTTCTAATGTTGATGCAATGATGAAAGCAAACCAAAGGTAGTTTCTAATGTTGATGCAATGATGAAAGCAAACCAAAGGTAGTTTCTAATGCTGATTCAATGATGAAATCAAACCAAAGGTAGTTTCTAATGTTGATGCAATGATGAAAGCAAACCAAAGATATTTAATAATGCCGAGGCATTCAATGTTAAATCAGGATAATAGTTCAACAAATATTACAGATCTGTAGAATATATGCACATATTTTACAATACTCTAATGGGTAAATGGATTTTCATCTAATATGTGACTATATTGATTTGAAATTTCTTGCAACTTTTGTTAATCCAATACCCTGCAAACATTGGATAATATGCCACGTGCCTTCAATGATATATTAGCCACTGCGATACAAGTAGTTTGATCGAATGTGTCGACTTCGTAACAAGGCTGCATCGAAAGGTTATTAAGAGGGTGTGGCATAAAAGCCAGACAATTTTAATCCACTGTTTATTTTGTTAAAGAGCGAATAATGCAGCTAAGGCACACAGTTTTTTACCCCTCGGCCAAATTTGGCCTAGGGGTATTGTCGTCATCATGTACGGCTGTCCGTACGTCCGTCCGTCCGTTACCGCGATATCTACAGAACCGTTTCATGCATGGCAACCAAACTTGGTACATCTATTTATCTTCACGTAAATCAGAAGCCTATCGAAAATGAGTCATCTCGGACAATATTTTGCAGAGTTATGCCCCTTTTTACAAATAAAAATTCATTTATGATTTGTTATTGTGATAATTTCAGAACCGTTCCATATACAACATCCTAACGTGATACAGTTGTTTCTCTTGACCTGAACTAGGTGCCTATCAAAAATGAGTCGTGTCGGAAAGTATTTCGCAGAGTTATGCCCCTTGTCTAATAAAATCCGTTACCGCGATATCTACAGAACCGTTTCATGCATGGCAACCAAACTTGTTACATCTATTTATCTTCACGTAAATCAGAAGCCTATCGAAAATGAGTCATCTCGGACAATATTTTGCAGAGTTATGCCCCTTTTTAGCTCATCTGGGCCGAAGGCCCGATGGGCTTATGTCATGGCCTGACTGTCCGTCGTCCGTCGTCCGTCGTGCGTAAACATCTTCTTCTCTGAAACCGCTTGGCCGATTAAGCTGAAACTTGGCATGCATGTTCCCCCCAATGAGTACACCAGAATTTGTTCATGCCGTGTCGATACGATTTTAAATATGGCCGCCATGGCGGCCATCTTGAATTTGCCATTAAAACATTGTTATCGCGATTTCTCAGGAACTACTGCATAGATCTTTCTCAAATTTGGTACACAGGTTCCCCTTGGGGTCTAGTTGTGCAAGATACCTGTTGTGGTCTGATTCACAAATCCAATATGGCCACCAGGCGGCCATCTTGGATTTCCCCATGAAACATTGTTATTGCAATTTCTCAGGAACTACTTTGTGGATCTTCCTCAAATTTGGCACACAGGTTCCCCTTGGGGTCTAGTTGTGCAAGATACCTTTTCTGCTCTGATTCGAACATCCAATATGGCCACCAGGCGGCCATCTTGGATTTCGAGATGAAACATTGTTATCTCGATTTCTCAGGAAGTGCTGCATGGATCTTTCTCAAATTTGGTACAGAGGTTCCCCTTGGGGTCTAGTTGTGCAAGATACAATTTGTGGTCTGATTGAAAAATCCAATATGGCCACCAGGCGGCCATCTTGAATTTGCCAGTGAAATCTTGTCATTATTTTTCGTTAACTACTGCATGGATCTTTCTCAAATTTGGTACACAGGTTCCTCTTGGGGGTCTAGTTGTGCAAGATACCTTTTCTGCTCTGATTCGAACATCCAATATGGCCACCAGGCGGCCATCTTGGATTTCCCTATGAAACTTCGTTATCATGATTTATCAGGAAGAACCGCATGGATCTTTCTCAAATTTGATACACAGGTTCCCCTTGGGGTCTAGTTGCGCAAGATACAATTTGCGGTCTGATTGAAAAATCCAATATGACCATCAGGCGGCCATCTTGGATTTCCAGATGAAACATTATCGCGATTTCTCAGGAACTACTGCATGGATCGTTCTCAAATTAGGTACAGAGGTTCCCCTTGGGGTCTAGTTGCGCAAGATATAATTTGTAGTCTGATTGAAAAATCCAATATGGCCACCAGGCGGCCATCTTGGATTTCCAGATGAAACCTTGTTATCGTGATTTCTCAGGAACTACTGCATGGATCTTTCTCAAATTTGGTACAGAGGTTGCCCTTGGGGTCTAGCTGTGCAGGATACCATATATGGTCTGATTGAAAAATCCAATATGGCCACCAGGTGGCCATCTTGGATTTCCCCATGAAATTTTGTTATCGTAAATTCTTAGGATATTACTGCATGGATGTTGATACACAGGTTCCCCTTGTGGTCCAGTTGTGCAAGATACCTTTTTTTGGTTCATTTCGAAAATCCAATATTGCCGCATCTTGAATTTCCCATGAAACTTTATCATAAAATCTCAGGAAATAACTGCATGGATCATTTTATAGTGTTCAGGGGGGACAACACAAGTTAGAAACTCATCTATTGCAGTTCTTTAGTAAGGATTTGTGGGGTAGCCGTGTTAGTCTATTAAACTAGTAGATAGACGGGAACGTAGCACCATTTGAGACTAACTATATTTATTCTACACCTGAGGAAGCAGATTTATCTGCGAAAGCTCGTGTAGAATAAATATAGTTAGTCTCAAATGGTGTTACGTTCCCGTCTATCTACTAGTTCTTTAGTAAAAATTTCTCACAGCTACTTTCTCCAGTTACAGACAGATGACCTACAGTGCCGTGGCACTATCTTTTACATCTTCGCAGACAGATGGGGGTATGTCTTGGTTAGGCCATACCTCACCAGAGATTACTTTCATTGGAAAAATGTCCTGTTACATCTCATTGCCATCGTAACAACCCAGTCGCACATATTTCGTACTCGACATGTCTCCCCCTGGTGCATATACCCACAAAATATTGGAATCGTACATGTAGGTTAAAAACTGTCCAATGTACTGTCCGGACACGAAGTGGACAGACGGACGAACGACTGCAATCACATAATAAAAATTGGTTCTGGTTATTGCTTATACAGCTTTACTGACAATCACACATTATATTTTGGTATAATTGCCTTTATTCCATAACCTCCAATTACAATCATGAATTTGCAGCTTGACCTCCTGTGAAATCGACTATGTTGCCATTTTGTTCAGGGGAGACCACGCAAGTTAGAAACTCATCTATTGCAGTTCTTCAGTAAAAATTTCTCGCAGCCACTTTCTCCAGTTATAGCCAGATGAGCGCTACAGTGCCGTGGCACTATCTTTACAAATAAAAATCCATTTATGATTTCTTATTGTGATAATTTCAGAACCGTTCCATATACAACATCCTAACGTGATACAGTTGTTTCTCTTGACCTGAACTAGATGCCTATCGAAAATGAGTCGTGTCAGAAAGTATTTTGCAGAGTTATGCCCCTTGTCTAACAAAATCCACTAATTCCTATGTTAAGTTTGCATATTATTTCTATTATCATGTTAGTATACTATCACATTTATTTATTGATTGGATGACTGATTTATTCATTTATTCTCTTAGACAATGCAAAGAATGCTTGCAAATCTGTTTTGAAATGACATACATGTGCATATTATTTCTATTATCATGTTAGTATACTATCACATTTATTTATTGATTGGATGACTGATTTATTCATTTATTCTCTTAGACAATGCAAAGAATGCTTGCAAATCTGTTTTGAAATGACATACATGTGCCATTTAGTATACATGTACTGTATTTATCTAGCCATGTGTACTGTTGTTTTGGTGAGACATCGATACAGCTCTTTCAATTTATTCAAGAAACAAATTAATTTAAGGGGAGGAAAACTTTTTTTTTTTTCAAAGAAAGTACACTTACAATACCATGGGTAAATATTTCTTCCCACAAGCCAATCAATTGGTAGAGACACCCTTATTATAATAGCTGGGGTTCAGAGCCGAGGGGTTTGGATAGCGCAGCTTCATGTTTTAATATGGTCTGCAACATAGGGTATTAATGTTATTGTGCCTAAGTTATAAAATATTTTTGCGGCCATATGGTGTCACTGGAAATTTGACAAATTTTTCGGACAGCACAAATGGTGGGATTTGAGCCGATTTACATGTATAAATTGAATTGGAAGCTAGACAATGTAGGTGAGAGATTGGGAGGCCAATATTTGAGGGCTGATCTGCTGGCAATCACAGCCCAATACAGTCTTGCTGGTTTTAGATTTAATGCTGCAACACATACAAACCGAGTCCCCCAAATCTCCAATGTCTGTTAATCATGACAGATGTCTGAACTCTACAGTTGTTTGTTGAATTGTGAATACATCACAAGATTTACCTCTTACAGGACACACATTTGTTATGTTTAAAGAGCTAGTGTGTTCTAATAGAATAGTCATTGGATTTTAGCATTGAGAGGCACAAAGTCCCGGAGAGTTTTTGTGAGTATTGTGGGATTATCTTCCCCAGGTGATATGGCTTTGGCAGTCTTTCTTTATCACTTAACATTCTTGGACATTTGACCATGTTTGTACTGTTACATGCAGATCCCTTGTGTGAATTAAATACTGTAGATGCCTTATTGTTCGTGGGATTTATCTTTTGCAGTTTTATCCTCAAAACTGGATGTATTGTTCGTGTATAGGCACAGTAAAAACAGATGTAAATGGATTAAAGTTGCATGAAGGGAGATATTGAAAATAAGGATCACTCACTTTTTGTTTACATGTATATGCCCATTATATAACATGTTGAGAAAACTATTGGAGATAAACCAAGACGTATATTTGAGTTCTTAAAAGTAATGATACTTAAAACAGAAGTAGTATACAAAGTGGCAAAGTTTATATATAGAGCTAATTGCTTACATGAGGAAGAGATCAACATCCACGTTTTATAATATATGTTTGTGTATGCTGATCTCAGAATATTGTCCTATCGACGTGGTTCACACCACGTACATGAAAAAGTTCGGTAATTTAGTCATGAAATCAGACATCTTGTGACCAGTCTCTCCCAATCAAAATCATAAGTGTGTGCAATGAGTAGCTTAAACCTGATAATAGGGGATAATCTTGTTAATTCTGACCTTAATGACCTCCTCAGTGGGTGAGTTTATTTGATTGATTATGAATAGCCAGTTATTACCATGATAAGGAGAGTCCGGGAACATTCATGCGGCGTACTCGTAGCTGGAGAAGAGTGGTCTGTGGATAGAGTTTGACCCATCACTGACCAGTCCGCACCATGGGAGGATTTGGACGGCTTGCCCAACTGGACAGTGTCAGTGAGGGATTTAGTTCCATCTCGGAGCGCTTAGCTTTCCTGTCACCTCTTCAGTTGAGCCGTTCAGAATCCACCCTTGCTCCCGGATCTCTTCCAAGTCCGGGATTTCAGGGATCAACAGCTTTTGAGTATGAAAAATCACGCCAGAGATCCCAGGCCATCCTTAAAAATAAGTTTGTTGCGCGTAACCCGACCGTGTGTCCAAAAATCCGCCGACTGGAAACTTTTTTTCGCCGATTTTCATACAGGTCATCTTTTTATTTTATTTGGAACTATCAAAGTTATCTCCCCTATCTTCTCTCGTGGGTAAACGAATGTAAAATGTTCGCCAAGCAAGAGCAAGCCGCTCCAGGAAGTATTTCACTCTCCAGTAGTCGGCAATGTGAGCTTATATCACACGGTTTGAAGGCATATATTCCATGGCCCAGTCCGTAGGGAATGCAGTTTTCGGCGACCACGTGTATATGGCGGGAATTCCCCTCTTCTGTTTGCGTTTGATGGAGAGACGAGAACACAACAACACAGCGAGAGGCAACAGCAACAAAGAATGGGGAAAATATTTCAAAACAGTTGGTTATTAAAACCTGTCATAAAGAGCTCTGTCGCGAATCGACGTGGAACGTGGAGTTTAGGACGGTCTGTCGCCACCTCGTGAGTCCGTACACCGACAGCTTCTGAGTCTGACGAAGAGACCAACGATGGTTGGATTTCTACTTTTCTCTGAGGAGATTTTTCAGTGCGACCAAATGCAGACAGTTGGTGTTAATTTTGCTAACTCTTCCACTGAAAATCACCGTGAGAAGAAACCAAAACTACTTTAATAAATTGTAATCAGCAACGATCGCCGCCAGGTCATAATTTCTTCGCTTGTTTGACAAGCGGTAGTCTCCTGCACAGGCTATTCCTAGCATGGGATTGTGTAATATTTGCCACGTGCGCGGGAGAGCTGACAAAAATGGCGAAAACTGCGGAAAATCTTCCTTGAAGCCGTGGACGAAGTTTTCTAGGAAAGGTACGGCCGTAGATGATTTTCACATCATCATCGCACTGAGTCTGTAGTCAGTATGATGTCAATACTCTTGGACAATATTGAAGGGACTCGTTTGATCATTCGCCATCCATTCTTCTCGTTGGGGAAACTGTCGTTAGGGGATAATGTCGGTACCCCTTTTCGTTCACAGTCACTTTACTATCGGCTGATGATTTTAGAGAACATTCACGGACAGTGCTCTTCCCGCATATACTATGCAATGATGATTGGTTGCCGAATTTTATATGCAGAACTGTGGCTCTGATATGATCTTTGAGAATAAAATCGAGTTCTCTTTCTTTATTTTAAATCATAAAATTTAAATCATTAATCTTCGTTTGAAAATAAATTATGCACTTATTTAATCAGAAATATAATATGATAGGTTGAACAACACAAAATCACTTCCCTTAGGAAATTCGGCATGGCGATTTTCATCTCTCGTATCAGCTCTCATCGGTTAATTTAGGTAACCTTTTTATAGCTCATGTTTTTACAAAAGACAAGGATTGGGATAGTGCAGGGAGCTCCAGCAGTCTTGACAAATTAGACCCGTCTGCTTAATGTTGACGTTCCGATGTCGGCATCCAATACGCTTGTCAGAATTCCACCTCGGACTAAATACCACGTAAAGCTCCCATCACAGGTTAGAAACTTAGTATTTGCCTGATTCTTGTCAGTAAATTAAATTACGATGTATTTCTATTCTGAATAAAGGGAGTACGTAAAACCATACCACACATTTGTGAAGGGGGCAGGTGGTAATGATGTTATGTGATTAATTTTGAGGCAATTCTCTCAACTCCAATGAACAAACTTCTGTCAGATTATAACACAGAGCATTTTTTTTTTTTCATTTCACAATTTTAGCAAAAGTGTGTATGGTATATGTGAATTATTATTTTTGGATCAGCTACATGTAGTCACTATTCATTATAAAGAATGTGTTCAGGTGTGTCAAGTATTTTTCAAATGACCATGGTATCTCGACAAAATCACATTATTAAACTCTTTCACCCTCCCCGAAAGGAAAAGCTGACCTCAACCAAAAAACAAAAAAAAAAATTTACCTACCTACCGACCCAACCTCCTGAGGTAGGGTCGGGTTACAGCCAACAAACATATTTTTAAGGATGGCCCCGTCTTTTAAAATTGTCCACATCCCTCCCTAATTCTTACATTGAAAAGTTGGGGCGAAAATGTCGGCCCGATTGTCAGCGGTTGTCTCTCCTTATCCAGTTAAGTTGATGCGTGGAGTGTCCGAGAACAGCCCGCCGCATTCCTTTGTTCAGTCCTAGCGGATGATTTAGCCATTCCTGTCTAGGCCAGTGCAAGCGTTGAAAAAATTATGGCGTAAATACGGCTAGATTAATACTGATCTTCTCGTATGTGAAGAATGCATGAAAACATCAATACAGGTTTTAACTCCACATTCCATTTGATTGGGGTAGATACGCTGAAAAATTTATCTTTTAAATGTTTCTCAACCCTGCAAGCTTTGACATGATGGGTCCAGCTGGTGTTATTATATGGAGAATGAAAGTTCCTTTAATAATTCAATCCCCCTATCAAAATCCAATCACCCCAAATTTTGGGGACAAAATTCAATAGATGGTTCTAATAAATGTGATCACCCTCTAAAGTCATTGAAATAATGAAGACATAATAGCATATATGTATGATTTTGAACCATTTTGTCAACTTCCTGTTCTAATAACTTTGATCACCCCCAGATTTGATCTAAATCATCTTAAAGTTTGATAAGAAATGCTGCTACCACATGCAATTAAAATAACCTGTACCAAACAATGCATTTTGCCGCAATCCTCAAGTACATTTACTTGTGTATATTTCTGCCCTATTCCCCCAGAGCAAATCATGGCTTCATCATATCTATTCTATCTGTTTTGTGTATTGATATTTACACAGACATTCTTCGTATTTAACTGTGTGTGCCAGAATTAAGTTTAAACCCGGCTGTTGTCGTATGTGTTATAAATGGCGTACGCACATGTACAGGTGTTAATTCTCACCGGATGAACACAAACATGTGTGAAAGTTTGCGGATTAGAATTAGAGAATATTTTTTTGTTTAATATTTTTTTTTTCACCCGAGTGGGCCCTGTGTCACATTCATAAGCAGTCTGAACATCTCGGAATGGCACTGTTCCGGCGGCTGATCTGCTAGAAGATCTCGCCTGGCAGCTTTCTATCGTGCTAATCTTCTTCAATTGTCCACATAAGATCCCATGAAGCCCCATGAATCTGGGGTATCATACACAAGGTGGTGTTAAACCTACTCATATTACCTGATAGATATTCTCTGTCTGACAACAGGGAAATAACAATGGTAAAAAATAACATCGAAGCTTCGATGTACATGTATCAAATCCCTGTCTTAAACCTTTGATAAGTTTGTCCGAAGTAAGCTGTAAGACTGTCAATCTTGGCGGGATAGCGCACCTCTATTTTCACCTCTTGTAACTTTGTTCACAAAACTACTCTGAATGGCTGGATCTCTGGGCTTTTAGATGCATTTATCAGTAAACAATGGTTAACGAAAACTGCCTCGTGAACTTGAAGGCAAATATGGTTGTTCTTTGCAAAATAAAGTTGTGAACATATCAAATAAACTAAGGAAACTGCACCAGAGGTGACAATGTACATACATATCTAGATGATAGGGAGAAACAAATTATGTATTGATTTGCATGCTCATACACAATATTTAATTTCACCTATAATCACTTGATGATAAATTTCGCTGAACAATATTTTTGCCATCTTTTCTGAAGATTTCAGAGTGTGATTTTGGATCAAGCAAAACTTTTTTACCTCCTTTTTAGAGAGAGAGTTTTCTGTGATGCTGAACATGTTGTTGAATGTGAAGAGTTAAGGTCTTCTAACCTCTGTCCAAAATAACTTATATCAATTTACATGCAAGATTATTTTGGTGAAGAAATGTTTGTTAGAGTTATGTTCAATTGATAATAGACAATTCAAAAGAGGAAAAGATTGTAAGGGGTAGGGTGAACTTAAAGAAAAAATGAGGCACCATTATTTCATTGAAGGTGTGTTCTACCCGGCAAGGTCATCGATTTAATGAAAAATGAGCAACTAAAAAAATTTACATTTGAAAAGCAGGCTTATATCAAATATCTTCATAGATATACAGGGCTCGTTTTTCGACGGGAATCCGATTCTCTTATTATTCCCGTAAATTCGTCATACGAGAATCCAAGTGGATTCCCGTAACATCAAGTCAAATTAAAAATAATTGTATACTTTTAATCCTCTTCAAAATGACACAAACTTGATTATCTTCGAGGATCAGCGAAACAGGAAGTCCAAAACTCGCTCCAAGCGCACTATCCACCAAATTATCGGACTATTTGCGTATACGGCGACGGAATTAAGCCTGTGATAAAGTAATGCGCTAAAGGGAGACAATTCTTCCATAACTGCAGTACCGGTTAACAAAGAATATTGGCAGTTCGTTGCAAATTACTGATGCCGTCACTGTTCATATCAATCAAAATAATCACAAGATCTCTTCACTTGTGTAGATATGAATTCGTTTGCCTTTTATTGCGTTTTATACGGTGAAGTAATTACAATTCATGTGAAATTTGCACGCACATTTTCTGGACTCCATGCTGGTTCTAAATTTTAACGATCACGTATAAAGCCTGTCTGTTCGTCTTCAATAATTGCGAAAGTCACGATGAGCGCGGAGAAGGACTCACTTTCTGAGAAAGGAAAGCCGCTTTCAGTTTATTCCTGTGAATTATGGCCGAAAGATATTAAAGAGACATTTGAATTTGAGAAAAACGAATCTGGCACAAATAAAAGAAACTCAGAGTATTGATACAATTCAACAGCTCACTCACATTATTGGCATTCTTGTAATCCACGACGATAAAATTGTATTCCCATGGATTCCCGTGTGACTAAATTACGGAAATCCATTTGGATTCTGGTTAAATTTGACAAAAAACGAGCCCTGGATATCTGTATGTATATTAATCATGTGCATAGTTCTCACAATAATAAGACGGTTATTGGGATGTGTGAAAGTCTGGCCGGGTTTGTGTGTGTAGGGATGTTTGATTTTAAATATAATTGATGGGCCTTCAATATATGGTTTTGATTGAAAAGACCTGTACAGGAGAGATGTACATGTATTTCTACAATGCTATTTCAATACAGTCACATATCAATGGTATTAAAGATAACAATTCTTCAGAGAGAGAATGTACATGTATCTTGCAGAATCATATTTGATGAAATAATTTTTAATAGGGTAATAATATCAATCAGATGTCTGATTCAGTACTTGTCACTCTCCTTTTTTCATCGAATTCATCAATTTCATTTGAATCTCTTCTTCATAAAAGTTGCTGGAAAGTGATATCACTACTGAATCAAAAAGAATGTGACTCCATGGTAACATGTATCTTTCATTAATATAATCTCTCTTTGTGCCACAGAACAAAGAAAGCGGAGCCTGTTGGACGGGCAGACACCATGTTGTCCTGTGTGTGGCATCACTCTGAGGACAGGGGAAGTAGAAAGTCACTACATCATGGAGCTGGAGAAACTGGACAGAATCTCAAGGTACTGTACTGTACTGTCTGAGAGGACAGTTTGATTGCATTGTAGAGTACATGACGTATACAATTTCTGAGCAGTGGCTTCTTCCAGTAAAAGGCTGAAGTTTTCTGTAATCTTTTGGAGGGATAAGATTTCAATGCAAACTCCCAGTCTACCCTATTTATTTTAACTTTTGAGCTGCTCTGAAAGAGCTAGAAGCAGAAGACAAATTATGTCGTCTGGGGCTAAATACTTTGCCATGCCCATGGACATCTTATTTATCACAATAACTGAAAAGACAGCTAGTGAAATTTGTAGAATCTTGGCAGAATTCCTCTTGGCAGATGCCTGAAGTTAACTTTTGTCATCCGAATAATTAGAAGAGATACAGTAATTGATTCAATATGTCATGTTATGGAACAGACCTATCAGAATGACGACTGTCATTTTCCAAGAATAAATACGATGATAATATGCAAACAGACTGATCATCACATCTGCTTGTTATTTTCGGATGTGGGGTGTGTAATACATGTAGTAGTCCGGCCTCAGTGTTCCTATATTTCCTACATGTATACTTCATATATTTCTCAGATTTTCCTGTATTTTCTTATATTTGCTCAAAATCTCCTATAGCTCCTACATTTTTTACATGTATATCATGTATATTTTTGCAAAAGCTAAGTGAAAATAATCAGATCCCACCTAGCTGTCGCTCTTGTTTTAGGCTAGAATATCTTCTAGTTGGCATATTTTCCTGAGTTTATGCATCGAGTTAACAGGGTGTGAGCATTAAACTCCGACGAGTTGTGCTGATAAGGTATGGTGGTGTGTCATTATTTCATTCAGCATGAAATTGTGAGAATTCTCCTCTTTACTCCAATGTTTCTGAGAAAATTTTCCAAAATTTCTCCTACGTATATTTTCAAGATAATCCTCCTATATTTTCTCCTATATTTTTGCTTAGGGGCACTCTGACCCCTGAGCAGTGTATTTTCAATGAAACTGTTCTTGATAACAATATTTTGTAGTAAATTGTACATCAAGACAATAATGACTTGCAGTAAAATCGCCAATAATTGCTTACAGTAAATTGCTTTTCATGTAACAGTGCCTTTTCAATGAAATTGTTCTTCATAACTAATATTTTGCAGTAAAATTGTTCTTCAGAAGTTGAATTGCTCTTCAGGACAGTATTTACATTGTATGGCTAGTAAAAATGGCTCTTCAGGACAGCAGTCGCTTCCAGTATATGCTTCAGACTTGCTTATAAGAATGATTTGGTCGTCGGGATGTGGCGCAGGTCAGCCTGTCAGCTGCTATCATTGCCTGGTTTGGTGGTTATTTGTGATAATATGATCAGGACCGAGTGGATTTGAGTGATCAATACCAGTAACTATCTGTGGAATATGAGTAATAATTCCCTTAATTTGAGTTGGAGTCCCCCTAATTTGACCCTTTTCCAGTCACTCTTGTCGAATATCCATCATCATTGTGCTGGAGATTTTTTTTCACGTGCCCACAACTGTGACAAAAGATCAGACCAGTGAAGGCAATGAAATAAAAGTTACTCCAACCGGCTTTTGTATACTCTCTGAATATACGGAGCATTTATCAAAACATAATCTAACTCGGGGAGCCAATCCAGAGATGAACTTGATGAATTAATGTCTGCGCGATGGGTAAATTGGTGGAGAAATATTGTCACATTCGTCGATTCATGAAGATTTCCACGAGAGTGATGGTGGAAGTAGGGTTTGTTCGCTTCCCAGACTCCTATGGATAAAACTTTAATGATGTGGGAATTACTCGGATTGTCCTGATCTGAAATTTGATTAGTCGGCCAGATTCAGCCGATAAATTTGTCATCGCGTGAAAGTACAGGCGGAGTAATCCAATCAGCACGGCCATAAATGAGTGACAAATAAATTATAACGCGGAGACGAGTTTCTAAGTTGTACTTTAAACTAGATAATAACTGCCATAATACGGCCAATATTCCTCGATCTCTGTTTATACAGGTATCGCCTATTTTGAGACAGATCCCAATCCGAACATACACCTGAGAAATTGACCTGTACCATTTAACATCATTTACTGGTCTTATGCCATTTTCCGGCCGACATAGACCATATACCGACCAACAGCTGTCTTAAAGAGGTAAAAGCGTCATTTAAAAAATATTCAGCAAATAACATATTTCGATAAAAGTTATTCAGTAGTTGAAAGCAACTATGGTGAACGTGTTTCTGTGACCTCATTTTTTAATATCACGGGCATTGAAATCACACTTCTGACATTCTCTGAAAAACGTAACAGCACCTGCACTTGGCTCCAGTGCCTGAGACGACGTCAGAAAACGCGCACTGGCATTCCGAGCGTGATGCTTTGCAACGTCATACTCGATCTTAGAACTTTTATCGCACTGTGACGGCTTCTAATGTGACGTCATGGATACCTGGTCACGTTATCCGACGTCATCTCAGTCATTTCCCATTTTCATGTTGTTCACTAGACCGAATTGAAGAATCTGACAATATTGATCCCTATATGAAATACGAGATTTCAATACTTGAAAATCTTTTGGCAAATGTTGCAAGTGATCATGCTGTTCAGTTTACCCGAACAACTAAAATCACGCTACTACCTCTTTAAGTATAGCAGGGTTTCATAGAAGTCCAAATTTTTGCCACCGGATACTGAAAATTCAATATTTTTTTCACCTGAATTGAGTATTTTTACGTTTTTGTCGCCGGCTGACAGACTTCTATTGAGTTTATTTCTAATTTTGCAACCGCCATGAGTAATGTATATAACAAATTTTCATACGACCATCAATGGAGCCTGTCAATACCGCTATGTATTTGAATTGTGAAAATAAAGCAACAAACAGATAATTTAACATCTTCAGTTTTATGTTCTTAATTTACCAAGGTCTAAGATACCATCTATTTTCAGCACATTATGTCAGATTGTGGATGTCAACAATACAAGATTACACAAGGCAATTCAAATTAATTTTTAAAATTACAAACTTAGTAATTTTGAATGAAATCGAATCACGATGTATCAGTTCCTGGCTTGCAAATGATGTCTAATTTAAGTATGCAAGTTTTGAAACGTTTCAGCTACGCTAATTAAAAAGCACTTGGATCTGGACCAGACTTCCCTTTCATAATCTTACATTATAATTTTTGCGTGGGAATTTCAACTTTTTCAAAAGATTTGATGTGAAATTTGTCAAATATTCAGACTAAAATTAAAAGTCCAGTACAACTCCAGGGTCAGATTCAAAAGAGAAATTAAAAAAAGAGAGATGAAAAGACAATGCCAAAAAAATTACACGATTGAAGACAAGCAATTGTCATAACTGCAGCTAGTCCTTGGCGACCATAAACTAAAAAAAAATCAAAAATGAATTAGAGAATTCTGCTTGAAAAGGCGCACAATTTTGTAAACTATTGCGCGAAGGCAGCTGGCTCACTTTTGATAGGATAATGCGGACTCTAGACAGATAAGTTTACCATGTTTGGTTATTGAAGGCTGCAAATAAGTGCCAAACAGTTTGACTTGACCACCCTTATTGAAAGAATGGATTTGCCCATAACGTGTCGTTTGACCTAAATCATGTAAATGCAGTACGCCAGACTTTTGTTGATGGGGCAAGCATTTGAAATGTTTCTGTGCTGCCCTAATGTGGGACACTTGTTTCAGGATAATAGACAGATCAGTTAAATTCAATGCCAGAAAATGGATGCCTAGTCTAGTAATTTTAAAAATCAACTTCAGTTGTTTTGATTTGTTTGCACCATGGAGCTAAAAATCTGATCCGATTTTACCTCCATGTTTGCACCATCTCATTAAATTTTTAAAAAGTTTTGACGGGTATAAAAAAATTTCAAGTCTTCTTTATGTATCTTTAAATCACAGAATGATCTAGTCAGGTTTATATTGCTGCTAAATCAGTTCGCTGTCTTTGAATTATCCATTTAAACTTTATAAACTACGGTACTATCAAACTTTGGTTTCAGTTTCAACATCGTACAATGCGTACATGCGAACGACATGCCAGTTTCTTTACAGCAACAACACGACAAGATCGTTCAACTTTGAGTGAAAACAAATGCCCTATGCGAAGATTACATCGTCTGCTTTATCATAAATACTATTCAGCGATGGTCAGATATTTACCAGTCCATTCCAATGAGAGTTAGACGTCTTTGGGGGCTTATTCATTCCCACGTGTCAAACTTTCCCAGCTATTTTTTTCCGCCACACAGCGCAATTCGGAAACCTCTACATACATTTAGTATGATTACAGGCTTTAGGGTTACCGACGGCATGACCCCGATAACAGTTCGGGAAACGGAGATGAATAATTAGCGGTCGGCAAACCGAAGTTTAACTGAGCGGTACCGAATCACACGGAAATGACCGAAGATGCCGACCTATTTTGTCACGTATTCCCCATTTCCCGATTGTTTGTCCGCAATATCTTTCGATTATAAATTAAGAAATTACGAAGTATTGGCCTTTGGAGACTTCAGTTTTTTCCCAAAATTTCAGTTTTTCTCTTCTAAAAACACTCAGACTTCAGTTTTTTGGTGGCAAAATTGAGTTTTTACGGGAGTTTTGACACCGAATACCGGTGTCAAAACACGACGTGTATGAAACCCTGTATAGATGCACCAAAACCTCCAAAACCTGCAGTCTATGATGAGATCCAACAAGTATAGAAACCGGTCAGACTTTAAAAGTTTCCAGTCCAAGAAAACATAAGTTTTGTTTTCCACAGCACACCAGTGTACACATATACTATCTGGGATCGCTTCAGATTTATCGATGTACTGTCTGTCGCATTCCTTTATCTTATACACTATAGTAATGACACAATGCTATTCTATGGATAACAACTTCTTTATTGCTGTGGAGCTGACGTTTCGTTGGAGATACTTCCAACTTTTTCAAAGCTGGAAAAAAGTTGTGAAAAAGTTGAAAATATCTCCAACAAAACGTCAGCTCCACAGCAATAAAGAAGTTGTTATCCATAGAATAGCATTGTGTTATATACGCTGACTTCTAAATGCCTATCAAAGAAACTATAGTAATGGACAAAATAGTCTTCTCTTTCTAGTCCGAGACCCTAAAAAAAAAAATTCTTCTGACTTCTCTGCTAATTTTTACCATAGGTGTATTGCTGTCATCATGCAGTCTGTGCGTGACGTCTGTAATCAAGGTTACTGTACCTCATATCTCTTGAAGGACTATACCTTGGCCTATATTTTCAAGGTCAAATTACACTGTAAAAACTAATGTTAGCAAGACATCTCTTGAAGGATTACACAATGTACATTCTAAGTAAGAGTTAGCCTTTCTAAATTTGGACAACAGTTGCATAGCTCAGCTTTTTGACCAGGACACTAAATATTGATGATTGAATTAAATACATGTATATGGTAAATGTAGATTGCTCCATATTTCTTCAAGCAGTATTGCCACGCTTTCCAAATTCATACCGGATATACATCTAGAGATCAACCAATAGCATGTCGAAGATGACCGACCTTGACCTATTCTATGAATGTAAAATTTTACTGAGAAAGTAGATTCATTGCTCCTTGATAATACATGAAAAGTTCTCAAAAAGTAGTTTTTTTCTGTTTACATTCAAGCTGAACACTACATGTATGTTTGCTCCTTGTCTAACTCCAGTCTACCCGCCAATCTTGGCAGTATGTACAGCCTTGCGAAAAAACGGTGAATTATAATGAAGAGTTGGTATGACCAAACTGTCAAAACTGTTGTCAACATTGAACATGACAGATGTGATTATAGCTCCGTCTGAGCAAGTCCTCACTCTATATTGGTGAACTGACTTGAAACACTTCTATAGAAACAGGCTTAATTCCACGCCAGTCCCCATCTTTGTGCCGCCCTGCCGGTGCTCACATAAATCAAGTGTTCACCAGTTGTAGATTGACAGTGCCTGGACTGCCCATATTGTCTTCTTGCCCAGCTCTAGTAGATTACTTGTGGAGCTAAAGAATACAAAAAGGCGCGGTAATTGTCTGATCAACAGCACCATGATAATGCCCCCAGTTCATAAATCTGTGGGGTGTTAAGGGACAGAAAGGGCTGCACAGCTCCGGTGGGTTACTGGGGCTCTGGAATGCTGATTTGTCCTTTAGGTTTGGGCCAAGTGTCCAGGCTATAGACTGTCGATCCAGCAACTATTCACATCACTCAACTTTCTAGTGTCAAAACGTCTTTTATATTCCTCACTTTCACATCATAGTGCATCAATATACACAAGAACTCACAAAACGTTATACATTTAATGGTTTGCAAGATTGCTGGGAAAATTTCTCAACTCCCGTGGTAAAATTGTATGGCGAAGAAATGTACATGTAATTGAATGATTTAATTAAACTCGAGGCCATGCAACATAGAACTGACATGAATATATTCACATTACAGGTTTGTTCGAACAAAATTATGCTTATATATACTTCATGTACACGTTGTGTAAGGATAATAAGGCGGCATTTTGGCCTTTTTTTGGTGCAGTTGAAATCGGAAAAAATAAAATGTCCTAAAAATAATTGTGTTTTAATGTAATGGCAAGCGAAAATATATGTACACAATATGTGAAAGTTCTAGCTTGATTGCATTATGATTGAAATCCACAGTGTGTGCTGTTTTGTGGAAAAAGGGTCTAAATCGAGTCATTCAAACATACATGTAGACAGGAAGGACCCTTTGGACCAAAAAGATTATGCAGCAGTGGAGATATGCCATCGCACATCACCTGGTTAAATGGCATTTTGGTCCAAGGGGTCCTTGGTGTCTGTTTGTTTAAATTAAAACACAATTATTTCTAGGACATTTTATTTGTTCGATTTCAAGCTTATCGTATCATCTCCTTTGGACTGAATCCTTGAAAAAATAATAGAAATCTATGGAAATAGAATTCAGATTTATTTGTTCTACTTGAAAGGAAATAGGAGAAGATATATACTGTTTATGGGTTGAGTATTTCAACAGTTCCATTATACCTCAAATTGTTTTTATGGCACTATCTCTATTTTCTTTCCTATGTTTCAAGAAAGCACAAATTTAAAGGTATCTAACAGTGGGATTTTAACCCATGGCTGATGCGACCCAAAATTGTAACCTTTTAATATTTGGATTGTTTGGTACTTAATGCTGGATGTAATCTAAGGTTCATCCCAAGTAAGTTATATAATTACAAGTATTTGAGAACTCTTTACATGTGTCTACTTTCCTCCTACAAATCAAATATCCATGTCTGACTCAAATGTCCATACAGAGAAATTACAAAAACTGCTCGCAAAAAAAAAGCAAAGAATCAATCAAAAACTGAACGAAAACAATACATATTTTTGAGTAAACTGGAAACTGTTTAGAAAATTAATAATTTGAATCTTTAAATTTGTTCATTTTTCAGAAATGGAAAGAAATATTCAAGAGAATCGACTCCTCAAGGTAAAAAGGTAAGTTAAAACAAGCATTGTGCATCCAATAGTATCATTGATAGCATGACGTTCTCCACTCCAGTCCAAATCCAGGGGTTGAAATATTCAAAATAATTTACCTGTCACTCAAGACAGGTGGCCAAAATGTTTACCTGTCACCTTTAAGAATTACCTGAACATGCAATCGTAACATGAACATGTAACTCGAGATTAATGACAAAGTTAGATGTTGCAAGACACTAATAAATTAATGACACCTTGTTTACTTGCACTTATTAGCAGGTGTTTTGAATGAATTTTGTTGAAGATATATTTTGAACACCAAAACAAAATTATTGGCTACCTGTCAATAGAGACAGGTACTTTGTTTCTCTACCTGTCTCTTTCAAAAAATACCTGTCAGAGACAGGTAAACGGGTGTAAATTTCGACCCCTGAAATCGCTTCCCATAAAAAAAAAGTCATTTACGGTTGCCTGTAATTCTGATGGGTCGACACAGCATGAAGGCACTGAACTACATGTATAATATATTATAGGTTTTCTCTGGAAATCCATCACAATTCAGAAGCATTTTATTAATTTTCATTCAATTCAGTTTTTATTTTGAGTTTGTTCATGTACAAAGTAAACACTTACTTTACATGAAAGCTAATATTGTCAATTAAAAGACCGATTTGGTCAACGATGAAATACTGTAAATATCTGAAGCCTGAAATATCTGACAATGAAACAGGGTTAGAAATAAGGCCACTGTTAATTAATTGTTTGTTTCTCGTAACCTTGCGTGTAAAGATACACATGCTGAGTGCGATAATTATTAATTATCAACTTGCAAACCAATTGTATGCAAATATGAAGAAAATGAGTTTTTATCATGAAAATGTAAATCCCTCATGGATTTGAATTATTTGCCCTCAAAATATAGATGAGGGCTGGTTAAGGGAAACGAACCATTAATTATCAGCAGCCTAATTAGGTAAAAAACAATTTAATTGGTGATCATTTGAAGCTTTGAATTTGATCAGCAAATTACTTTGTCCATGTTATCACTATGACATTTTGATTGGTTAGTGTCCAAATTTGATCAGTTATTGCTGATATCTGACCCTTGTTTCCATCCGTGTAAAAGTGATTTAACTTGTCCTGTATTTCTAGAGTCAACTGTCTCCGTCGACCAGTTACGGAGGAAGGGAATCGCCAACCATTCCTGAAGGGGGAATACCCAACTCCAGGTTTGAGGTACACACCGATAATTTTTACTTAATACCCATTGCCTGTGGGGATGGGCGCCATTTTTTTTATCCATCTATTTGTCCATTCTGTTAGTACATGTACATACAGAAACTAGTTTAGAAATACCCCTTTAGCTTGCCTTCACCCATAGAAGGCATCACCTGGTGGCTGTATTGTCAATTTTGGTTTTGGTCAGGAAAATCTGCAAATTATTCCCTAATATGGTACTGGTGTTTGCCACAAGACGTCACTGTCAGAGGGTAGTTCGTCGGATAACACCCTCTGTTCGACGAAATCACTCGATGAATAGATTACTTCCTTGGAATTGCATGCTGGGGCAAATAGGGTTTCTAATTTGCATGCCAGTAAAACTCTTGCACAACTCCTGTTTCAGCGATTTTCTTTCTTTGCAACTGACCACTACCGAGATTTGTAGCAAGAGAGATAATCTGTCGAACATGTGAACATTTCATGTCATCCATACCCCCCTCCCCCCGTTCATCCAAGCGCCATTTCAAAGATGGTGGGCCCATCATCGAACCATCAGCTCCAGGAATTACAGAGATATAAATAACAGTTGGGGGAGATCTGGGAGACGAAAAAAAATGTAGGCAAAGCAAAAATGGAAGATATCCATCACTGAATTTAGGCTTTTTTGAGCTGTCTATTTTGAACTTGCACATGTATATACATGTATGCCCTAGGCATGTTTTTCACATTTGCGGCTAGACTTTATGATGCGTGTAGTAGAGGTGTCTGGCGAGAATGCATGCAGTGAGCCAGACATCTATAATCATGAAATACCCAAAATTCAAAAGTATGGGGGCAGGGGAAATCATTCAGTGTAATCATGTCGAGTATATTCAGTCAATGAATGTAATCCATTGTAATCTTGATTTAGAAAATATTATATACAGTGAATACTTTATTGCCGTCACTGTTATTTATTCATTTATCTGGGTGGTGTCTGCACCTTTATATAAATTTAATTTATTCTGAAGTTGAGGTGGGGCTAGTTTAGCTACCAGTGAATTTTTAATTTTATATCATTTCTATTTTGTGAAGCGAAAAATCCCGCCGTGGTGTATAGAAAGATAAAAAGGTTTAGATAAACATGAAAATCGTTTGAAGTACTCGCTGATAAAGAATATTCTTTGCTGCTTTGGAGGGTTTTCATCCGGATTTTATCCAATGAGGTTTTTAGGTGAAATGATGCAAAAGAAATTGCATCATCTATTTCTCATTCCATCTTTGGAACTTTTATCAGGCCTTTATGGGCCCGGCCCGACGTCTGAATTTCAGTTGAACAGTTGTGTTATGATATTCGAGAATTTTGACCTGATCGGCAGATTGTCAACAATTTCAAACCTTGACGTATACAACAACCAATGTGATAAGCTGGCCCAGACCTATTTAGAATTCAAAATCCATTCTTCAGACCTCGAAAGTTCTAAAGTTTAACTACATAAAGTTATTCATGTAGACATGTTCTTGGGGGGGGATTCAGGGTGCGACAGTTGACAAAAGGCTCCAAATAATCTAACATCATTAGGTTAATGATGCTATTCAGGACGATAAAATTTGTAAGAACAACTGCTTGAATTTTGTCCTCAAAATTGGGGGTGATTGGAATCTAATAGGGGGATTGAATCTCCCACTTGCACAAAATTCAAGTTAATGCAACAACAATGCTGCACCGAGACGGGTGTCACATAGCAGTTCTTTAATTCTCTCTCTTCCCTATCTCTTTAACCTAGAAAATATTTTTAATCAAGTATGACTGGACTGTATTTGACCTGAAGTTGCATAAAATTAGCATCGATGTAAGCATAATTGTCATTTCTTGCAATAGTAAGATAGTTTAATCCATACGGTAATTCTCCTAATAATTCGATCACAGGAAGTGCAACAAAAATGGCATTTATCTGAAAATATTCTTCATGAGAACAGCTACAAAGTGTCACATTTTGTCATTATATGGCTTTTCTTGAATTTGAAAGAAGAATGGGACTGTTAGTTTTTCTCTGTGTTTGAAAAGTGAATTTCCTGTGATTGAATTATTAGGGGAATTACCGTAATTATCATATTTACAACAGTTATCCACAGTTGAAAACCATGCCCCCATGTTAAAGAGAGTCAATGAATGAACGGTGCAGCTCTGTGTTGAAGGAATAAGTTGAATTTTGTGCAAGTTACTTATTTATTATTAGAGGAATTACCATCTGCTTTAATTATTGACCTTAAAATCAACTCGTCAGCTCATTACTGTTTCCTTTTAATTCATGTGCAGTTTAATATTTCATCATTTAGTATGACTTGTCTGCATGGGTTTTTGGTACAAGTGGGCACAGTCTACTTTGGGAAGGGAGGGATATTGTATTGTTTGTGTTCGAAGATTAAAATATATAAATATTTAGGCTTTTACCTTCACATAGGTGAGCAAGATGTGAAGGTCAAAATTTTGGAAGGGATGGTGTACTGACCTGCAGTATTAGGAGATGACCACTCTTAAAGATTACATGATGTAGGACCAGGCTCTCTTCACACACAAGACAACTTCAAACTAGCCTTGATATATCGGTCCACCAGCTCTGTTCAAAAGAATTTAGAACTACATGTGGACACAAAACATCATTGACTGCTAATGTACTTGAATTTTGAAACTTGTCATTTGAGTGGGCTACTGATGACTGTTATATGTAGGGGCCTACATTCTGGCCAGCCCTACGACCAAATTAGGAGGAATGATGTAAAATACTGAGAGAATACATCCCCCTACACACAGGCATTTTGTATGTTCTGATTGGCTCATCTCGGTTTGGTAGGTGAATTTACACCTCGGATTCGATTGCAGTTGGTAGTCCGATCTATCAAGGCTAGCTATGGAGAAGTCGACTTGTGTATGGAGATACACCAGGCTTGCTCTTGTTGAAAAGGCCTCACTGATGGGGAAAACATTTCTCGTGATCATTTTCCTGTACAAAATGGATCATGTTGATAGAAATCATAAAACGTCCCCTCTCGCATGGACTGATCACTGAACTGATGGAACAATTTGAGAGGCTTGGTCTGGCTGTTATTAGACTTGTATGACATGGCGGGGGGGAAAAAAAACACGGAAAAAAATCTTGTATAAAACTGATTGTAAAAATTTGGGGAACAGAATGAAGAGGAAAAAGGGGAAATTACAACTATAATAGCGAAGCTTACAACAAGGCTCCCCTACTGATGGCGAGATAGACATGGGGGTTTAAACTGTCGAGAGAACAAGGAAATATCACAAATTCAGCCCTCCGATATTCATATGCAATCTGTAGGGAGTACAGAGGGATGAGATCGAGTAAACTGCTCCCAGTCCACATGTTGACACTGCCAGCCGGACAATTTATGACTGATACTTAAAATCATGGCAGCTTACACACGAAAACACCAGGGAGCGCCCTACAAAATCTAACATGTATGGAGTTTCACAGAGTTTTTACCCCGCATTCTATCTCTAATAACATCCCATCTCAGTGGGTGTTTATTCAATTTGAAGTCATTTGATTTCATCGTGAATGCCGTAATGGAGCTCGCAGAAGGGACGTGTCTCCCCTGGGGTCACTGAGTGCATTACAGTTTCCGAATTACACATCGGGAAACTCGGGCCGCATGCATGTCGAGCACTTAAGCACTGGGATGCTAAAACCGAGCTTGATCAAAGATTTGAAGCAGGAGGAAAAAAACTCGGCAGTTTATCGAGAACTTGCATCGCTAATGAAGTGTAAAGATGGAATGAATGTAGATTTCATGGTAATGGATAACACCAGTCCACCTTTGGAGCGCCTAGCTGTTACTGTCAACTTTGTTATTCGGTGCTGTAGGCTCTCAATATGGACCTCACCATGTACGTTTGTACTGGTAATCGGATGATTCAAATATATGCATATCAATACAGTTAGTGCGTCTCTTATGTATCATTTTTTGGGGGATGCTGATTCAATTTACATTTCCATGTATTGACATACACATTTATGTGCCATGTTCATAATGGCAGTTCCATGGTACAGGGACATGAATTATTCGGGTCCAGGACAGGAGCCTTCACGGACATGAGCCCAATGGGCTTATTCAAAAAAATGGATGTGAGCCCACACCTATATATTTTGATTGATTATAAGACAAATACATTTAAAGGAAAATTGAACAAATGTTGCACGTACAATTTGGCATGAAAATTTTTAAACCAAACAAGTTATATACTAGTAGTAAACCCATACATGTATATGTAAATATTTTATGGGTCTATGGGCAACATCATGTGCTTTGTTCTGCCCACATGTACCTCTGTGTATTCCTTTGTCAATTGAAATTGACCTAATTTAAATCACATGTCCTGCACATCAAACACAATAGATTTCCCCAGTGACCCCACCTGTGCATCGATGCGTGACTCCCGGTGTACATTTATGGTTCTTAATCTTTCTTTATCCATTGATAAAGTTGGTGTAAATATGATAAATATGCATCAAATTATCTCTCTATTCCAAGAAAGGAATATTAAGCCTGCATGGATGAAAATTTTGGCAACTTTGAGCTAAAAATAGCCCAGTTATCACTGACTAAAAATATTTTCCATACTGATTACATAAGAATATTTTCCATACTGATTCCATAAAAATATTTTCCATACTGATTACATAAGAAAGAGAGTGAACGTAAGAACCACATTATCCAATGGTCCGCCGAGCAAATCCTTTGTCAAAAAATAAGTGGAAAAGGTAGATTATGTCATTTAGAGGTATGTCATTTAACCAGGTTGGTTTCACATGGGTTGCATTTTCTGGCCGCAACAACATTCTATATACATGTACACGCACCTCATGCCGCTTTTGTCCAGCGACCTTGATACAGATCTAACTACTGTCAGTTATTAGATATCAAGTCATTTTTTCCCTGTTGACAGTTTTATACTGGTTCGTTAATGAACAAGTTCGTTCCCCGTGATGCCCCAATCGCGGCACCACCCCAGTGGTGGATCAAACTACCACGAGAGGAGCCACGAGTCTGTCCACATCTTCTATTCATATTCCATTCAGTCCAGGCCAGTTTAAACAAGCTCTGCCCCATGTCGACCCAAAACTGACAATACATGGCAATTCAACCCTGGGAGACTAATCAGTAAATATTGGCCTGTTTCCTGTTCAAACATAGAATCAATTAATTGATGTCCACAGCTTCTGTCTCTATAGTCTATTCTAACTAAATGGTTTGTATCCTCTATTTTCACTTCGAACTGTATTTTTTACTCCATTCTGCATTGGGAATGCGGGTTAAAATCCCCGCTTCTCCCCAAGGGCATTGACTGCTTTAAACATACATGTACTCATTAGTGAAAGGTTTTGAAGTGACTATAAGGTTAGCCTTGATATCAAACTGTGGAAACTATCACCGCGGGGCCCTCAGTTGCACATGCAAGCCACCAACATTTTTTGGGAGGAATTTATCGGAGTAGTCGAGACAATATCACATTACCCCAGAAAAACTACATCATTCACAAAATTTTGGGAAGAATAACCAGTTTTAATGTTTTTGTTTATTTATTCTCAACAGACCTATGTTAGGATTAAGAGTAACAGACAGAACAGACTGAGTGGTAAGTATATGCCTTATGGACAGTAGATGTGTACATTTCTTCAAACTTTGATTTACTGCAGTTTTCCAAGTCAGAAAAAGTGAAAATGTATGTACCTGTTCAAGATCCTCCAATAATGAATCCGTTTTTACCCCTCGGCCAACTTTGGCCTAGGGGTATTGTCGTCATCATGTACGGCTGTCCGTCCGTCCATCCGTTACCGCGATATCTACAGAACCGTTTCATGCATGGCAACCAAACTTGTAACATCTATTTATCTTCACGTAAATCAGAAGCCTATCGAAAATGAGTCATCTCGGACAATATTTTGCAGAGTTATGCCCCTTTTTACAAATAAAAATTCATGTATGTTTTGTTATTGTGATAATTTCAGAACCGTTCCATATACAACATCCTAACGTGATACAGTTGTTTCTCTTGACCTGAACTAGATGCCTATCGAAAATGAGTCGTGTCAGAAAGTATTTTGCAGAGTTATGCCCCTTGTCTAATAAAATCCACTAATTCCTATGTTAAGTTTGCATATAATTTCTATATCATGTTTGTATACTACAGGCCTCGAAAATTGGTTCATTGACGTAACCAAAAAATCGGTTACGGTAATTTTGTCTTACGTAACCGATTGTTCGGTTACGATGTTAATTTTTACGTAACCAATTGGTTTCGCAAAACGGTTACGTAATTATAACAGTGCGCCGTCAACCAGTACCGTACAACTCAACTCGGGAGTGATATAAGACTGTGCACAGCACGTGGTCAGCGACTGAACAGACAAATGAGTTAACATATGGGAATGGGATTGCACACGTACATGTAAATCGCTTCCACCATTCATTATTGGCTATTGTGACTCTGGCTTTATAATTCATTCACCATTTCCTTCTGATTCCATAAAAATCCCGATCGAAAAGTCTAAAAAGTTGAACACGTCGCCTGCAAATTTAGAGATGGCGGAAGTGACAGCGAATGTTAACCGCAAGCTCCGCGCTCCGAGTAATTCCTCGGCCAGGAGCTCCGCATGCCACCTCTGCTGCTAGCTTCATGCAGAGCTTTCCACGGAGCAACAACCTTGGAGCGAGGAGGCTTGCGAGTAACCCTTACATTGCAACTCGTTCAAGTTTGATAATGCTGTTTCCTGACCGCTATTGGTTTATTACGCCGGCCCTGAACCGAGGATAGACAAAACACTCTGTGCAAGCTGACTGAGACACACGCCTGCCACATGGTAGTCTACAAATTCGATACAGACAGGGTCGAGTTTGCGACTTGGTTTCGCTTTTAAAACACGCTGAAAGACACACGTCATGTGCGCAGTTTAAGTTAAAGTTTGCACAGTGGACAGACAGAGAAGAGGTTGGGACTTTTGTTACCAGAACATATGTTCAAGAAGCTCATTCATGTAACCGATTTTTCGTTCTGGCCATTTCGGATTTGCGTAACCGACACGCGAACGATCGTTTCGTTCGCGCCAAATTTCGAGGCCTGTACTACCACATTTATTTATTGATTGGATGACTCATTTATTGATTTATTCTCTTACACAATGCGAAGAATGCCTGCAAATCTGTTTTGAAAATGACACTAGATGCCTATCGAAAATGAGTCGTGTCAGAAAGTATTTTGCAGAGTGTCGCATTCAATTAAATATCTTCCACAAAAGGTGCGTAAACAGTTTGTTCATTGAAGTTATTGATCTTTTTCCATTAAAGTTCCATTAACAGTTATTCATCCCTCCCAAAAAATGGACTGCTAACCTGATTGATCTTATTCTACTAATATGATTCACTCATCTTGTTCCACTAACAAGTTTTTACCCCTCGGCCAAAATTTGGCCGAAGGGTATTGTCGTCATGTACGTCCGTCTGTCTGTCTGTCCGTCACACCTTTCTCGTTACCAAGATATCTTTAGAACGACTTACCCTAGGCACACCAAACTTGCAGTGCACATCCATATGCTGGTGACACAGAACCCTATTGAATCTGGACCCGATTGGTTGGAAACTTTGGCGGCCATCTTTAATTTATGCAAAATCATCACACCTTTCTCGTTACCAAGATATCTTTAGAACGACTTACCCTAGGCACACCAAACTTGCACTGCACATCCATATGCTCATGACCCAGAACCCTATTCAATCTGGACCGGATTGGTTGAAAACTTTGGCGGCCATATTTAATTTATGCGAAACCATTAATCTTGTGTATCTCAGGTACCATTTCACTGTTCAGTGTGAAACTTGGTATAGATCATCGATGCATCAAGAAACTTCAAAGGAATGACCAAATCAGTTTCCCTGATTCGGTGGAAACCTTGGCGGCCATCTTTAATTTATGCAAAATCTTTAATGATATATATCTCTGATACCATTCAGTTCCTCTGAGTGGCGGAAAGGATCGGTGGCCATCTTTAATTTATGCGAAATCATTAATGATCTCCATCTCTGATACCGTTAAAGAGCTCGGTGTAAAATTTGGTATACATCATCGATGCATCAATAGACTTACGATAAATGGCAGTTCTGTTTTTTTCTGATTGGGCGGAAACCTTGGTGGCCATCTTTAATTTATGCAAAATCTGTAATGATGTATATCTTTGATACCATTTCAGTGTTCTATATGAAACTTGGTATACAGCATCGATGTATCAAGAGACTTGCAATGAATATAACCACATCAGTTCCTCTGAGTGGAGGGAAGGATGGGCGGCCATCTTTAATTTATGCAATATCATTAATGATCTCTATCTCTGTCATTGATGCATCAAGAGACTTATGTAATGAATACCAGTTTCTCTGATTGGACGGAAACCTTAGAGGCCATTTCTAATTGCAAAAAATTTCAGAATCTGTATGTTTGTCACTTGACTGCTTGGTGTTCTTGAAATTTTGGTTCATATTGAATACATTATGAATGGCTGGCGCCCAGAGCCGAGGGGTTTTCAGATGCGCAGCTTCGTATTTTATCAGTAATTATAATAAACAAAATTTATTCACAACATGATTTGTAGTTTTACTTTTTTGTTTTGCTAACAACCTAACCTAACAACACTTTTTAGTTGCCACACGTCATTTTATATTTCCCACCGCTTAAATGTTTCCCCAAATTTGGCTCTCTTCTAATGATTTCCATTTCAGCAATTTTAGTTGTGTTTACCAAGATATGACAAACGTATATCTATAGTGTATGTATTTATTCCAGAAACAAATTAATTTAAGGGGAGGAAAACTTTTTTTTGTTTTTCAAAGAAAGTACACTTACAATACCAGGGGTAAATATTTCTTCCCACAAGCCAATCAATTGGTAGAGACACCCTTACATTATAATAGCTGGGGTTCAGAGCCGAGGGGTTTCGATAGCGCAGCTTCATGTTGAAAGACTGGTACATGCAGAACAAAACTCAAAGCGGGCATTAAAATAAAATTATGAGCTAGTTTCTGGCAAGAGAGGATACCCACAAGATCTCCTGATGTCCCCGTTGCCAAATTCCATATCCAGCTTGTCAATAGTTATCCCCCTTGAGCATTTGAATTTACTGTAGCAAACTGATCACCTGAGATAATTCATTATCATTTGATTGACCTTATGACATTCCCCAATTCTATCACATCAAAACAATATACCAATGTGAAAATGGATCTCTGATGTCACACAGTTCTGTTCAGTTGGTGAATGCCCATTTTTAGCTTCGTGAGACCCCGAAACTCAAGTGAGGAAATGACAGTTGCCAACCACAGCACTGGTTCGATTAGTTAACAGATCAATCTAATATTGAATTGTGCCTTGTATTGCGGGATATTCCCAGACCGACATTTCCTCACAAAAATGCCAGTTCAGAAACCTCAGTGCTTCGAGTTTTAAACACTTGATCGATCAATTCAAATTTTCAAAATCAAATGCAGTATTTTCAGTGGCTTGTGGACGAAACTGAAAGTTCAGCCAGCCAATCAGACGTTCAGCCAATCCGTGTTCCTGAAATTATTCATTGTTACATATTTGATGTTATTGCTCCTCACCAGCTCGTAGTCGGAGTAAGAAGAAACGACCAGATGATGCAGCATGTCCCATTTGTAATGAGAAGTTGTCGGGTAGCCCAGAGGAGCTCAATGGTCATGTGGAACAGTGCTTGAAAAGGGTATGATATCTGTCACAGAATTTCATTTACGTAAATTCGCTGATCCATGATTGGTTCTCTATCTCTCGGGGGAAAATACACTACTTGGTGGAGCTGTCTTCTGAGGGGAACGTAACATCTATTTGGTGTAGTTCCTTGGGAGAGATTTGTAGTTTTGTAGCCCAAAGCTTGTGCTTATCATGGACTTGCAGGCTAGCTACAGCAATATAAAAATCTGAACATAACAGAACTGCAAATTCCTCTTAAAACAGTAACTAGGCAACTAGATCTCATTGTCATGGCAGGCACAAAATTTTATGTACTTAAATATTTCCAGAGTACAAATTAATGAACATAGTTAGGCCATCCATTCTGTTTCCAGTAACTAACTACAAAACCCATGGGTAGGTAGGGTTACTGGAAAGCGACTATTTCGGAAATATTATTTCTATTTGAGGAAGAGAATTCTTTACACTTCCCAAAATAAATGAGCCCTCAAATCCATCCCATTAATAGTATATTGTATTGCATCATACAGCGTGGGGAGGCAGAGGAAGAACCAGTAGATGTGGAGGGGGATGGTGATGTGTATGAGGAGTATACGTGGGCAGGTCAAACCCGAGTACGAGCCACCACCATGCTGCCCGGAGGATTCTCAGGTATCTCGCATATTCATCTCACCACTATTGTATTGTCTCAGTCTTAGATCACCAAGGGTAAATAAAAATTGAATTGAATCGAACCAATTTGACAGTCACTCATGTTCAATAGGCTAGTATAAAGCCGAGTATGGATAATATAGAGATCAACCTGTCCCTTTCTTCTACAACAATTGCAAGGTATTTGCCATCATTCTTTCCTGCACTATTTTGAAAAGAGACACTCCAAACGTATTTCGATGGTTGGACAACAGCAAAACAAATTGGAGCACATTGGACGATGTCTGCACAATGCGAGACTTGCACAATACATGGTTCCGGCCTCGGCCGCTAGGATCGCCTTTGTCTTTATTTCCGTTTTATCCCACTTCTATGGTCTGCTAGGCACGGCTGAGTAGGCTGGCCGATCGTTTCGCTTGGACGCGTAGCGAGCGATAACTCTCCGTACTAACGACCACCCAGCCGCCAGTATCGCGGCGAACGACATTTCAGGTTTTATATCGAGAAAACGCAGCCGACATGGAAATAGATGTGAATATAGCAGCTACTGCATATTTGCTTAATGTATGGGGTTGATTTATATGATTTTAAGTTCAATACTTGATATAATCGATAGAAACCTGTCATAGTTTATTCGATTGTGCCGCCATATTCCTTAGCAATGGTGAAAGACAAATATGCCGAATATAAAACCAGTCCGCAGGATGATTGAAATAGTATAAACATTTCCATTCCGGGTCGTTCATATTTTGGAAACATTCAAGGAATTCCCGTAGGTAAGCAAACCCTATATCGCGAGATATCATGCAGGTAGTTGTCATTTGAACTCTGCTCAAGTCAATAAATACACGCGACGTCGGCATTAGCTGACAATAGGTTTAAATGTGTATTCATGCCAGCATGCTGTACAGGAGAGCTCCAGCCGTTAGATCTCAGCGGGAATGGAGCTTTCAAAGCCGCCCTGAAAGACCAGCTCAGTGCCTAGCAGACGATAGAAGTGGGATAAAACGGAAATAAAGACAAAGGCGATCCTAGCGGCCGAGGCCGGGACCGTGTATTGTGCAAGTCCCGCATTCAGTGCAAATGTGGCAAAATATATACGAAGACCAGACCTAATCTTGATCCTGTATAACATGGCAATACTTGAACAAATTAACTCCACAATAGTGTGATGTGTGTTTCTATTGCATCATTATGATAGAAACTGGACAAGCAGCTGCAAAGTATTGAGTCTTCCCTTTCTTCACAGGTTTTGGCTTCCAGACGGCCAACAAGAGGACAGCCTTGGATGAAGATGTAGATTTGAACGTTGATGGAGATGAGACGGACATGTATGGCAAACCCCAGTATCTTTTACACAAAAACAACTTGATTAATCTGGCGCATTGATCATGCGATTCCTCTTCTCTTCTTCCTGCTTCATTTACATGTTCACAATGAAAGGTGGTGAAATGTGATCTGCTACCCACCTTTGTCAGGGTTTCGTATGTGGCCCAAAAAGAAACCATGATGTTGTTAAAATGGTACACATAGGACTTTTTGTAGAGAAAAACGTTGGAGAGTGGAAGGCACATATTTGATCTATTCTAGGGAGGTGAGTCAATTTCAGATAATATAAGAAGGATATGCAATAATATTTTAAATTTCTTTTATCATGATGGGTTGGGGGTATACTTGAAACACCGCCCCTCCGCCGATCGTTTAGCTATCTAAACTGTGAATGTAATCCCCCTCCCAACCAGTCAAACTGGACCCGAGTTGATCCTTGACAGTATGTGCAGATACAGTGAGGCAGACGTGATACCCTGTAGTTCTGACGAGCCAGGAGAGAACCAAGCCAGACAGCTATTACGTGGGGCAGTATTACAGTAAGTACTACCCCATTAAAGTGGTGCAATGTCGAATCCAGGGGACACATAATTTCCCATGTTCGAAAGAGTTGTCTCCCCTGAAAGTGACAAATTTGTAATTTTTGCTGTGTGTTGTGGAGATGTGTGAAGGCTCATCCTTGTACACCTGGTCGATTTCTATGAGTGGGTGAATTGGGTTTAACGCATTTTCAGCAGTATTATTTTCCCGTGTTGGACAGCAGAGTACTGGGTTCTCCCATAAGTAAGCATATAGGGAACGACCCCCTCCCAAGAAATCCTGGCAACGCCCATGACTAAAATATGATTAGCTTGACATGTGCGACTATCCATTTACAGCCATCATGTAGAGGAAATTAATCTTCCTCTCGTGGCAACAGACATGGTACAAAACTTGTGCTGCTCACCCACTTGGGGGCTCAATTTCTATGAACCTACCACACCGATTTTGTGTAGGAAAACCTCATCTCCTGGAAGCTATGTCATTTCCCCCCAGTGTGGCAGTAGGTGTGGTCCAGTATATATAATTGTCAAACAAAAATCCATTCCCATCAAATTCAAATAGATTCGAGGTCAAAGACATCTCCTGTCGATTAATAAATTTACAACATTCCTGCATGGATTCCTCTTGAGCTGATATACCAAGGTAAGTTGAGAGTATGAATGTAGAAATTGACTTGATGTATGAAGATTCTTCACAGCCATTAAGTGTCTGATGTATATATGTTACAAAGGCCCTTTAATATTGACTTATGGTGTAGCATATGTGTTGTTGTTGAAGCCTGACCTATTGACTCTAGATCAGTCCTATTATTGTCAGACAAGTCGTTAGCTTGATTGTAATTAATCTGTATTTCTGTTAATCTTGCAGGTTCAGAAGTACCCCTACTATGGAAAGCTCACCTACAGGTAAATCGTGCTGGGAAAAGTTAGCTCCCTTGGTCAAAAATCTCCTCCATGTTGCAAAATGTCTCTAAAACGCCTTCTATTTATCAGGGAAATATTCTTCTTCAGTTCTATGTATCCTTTTTATACGCCAGCCCAAAAGGCGGGCGTATTATGTGATGGTGGTTTCCATCCATCCGTCTGTCCGTCCCTGTGTCCGGTCTATATCTGGGACAGTTTTCTATCTACAGTTCTAATTTTTTATGAGTGGATACCCTATGGGGAGACGATGTGTCGCGTAACAAAATGAAGGTCGAGGTCAGAGGTCAAAGGTCACTGGCCTAAAAAACAAGAAATCACTGAAGTGTTCGTGTCCGGTCTATATCTGTGAATGTTTTCTATCCACAGTTGCAATTTTTTGTGAGTGGATACGCCTGGTGGAGACGATGTGTCGCATACCAAAATTGAGGTCGAGGTTAGAGGTCAAAGGTCTGTTGCCTAAAATCAGGAAATCATTGATCGTTGACAGTTTTCTATCTATAGTTCTAATTTTTGGTGAGTGGATACCCTAGGGGGGGACGATGTGTTGCATAACAAATGTAGGTCGAGGTCAAAGGTCAGCGTGGCCTAAAAATCAGGAAATCATTAAAAATTATTAATTTTTTGTGAGTGGATTCAATAGGCGGAAATGAAGTGTCGCATGCCAAAAATTAGGTCAAGGTCAAAGGTCGCTGACCCCAATAACATTTTTTTTGTGTCAGTAGATACATTAGGGGGACACGATGTGTCACATACCAAAATGTAGGTCAAGGTCAAAGGTCAAGGTCACTGTGACCCCAAAATCGTGAAATTGTTAAAAATCATGATTTTTTGTGTCCATTGAGAAATTACGGGGAGACGGTTTGTCATGTACCAAAATTTAGGTCAAGGTCTGTGTCCCCGAAATCAAGAAATCATTAAGTCACATTTTCATATGCCTGTCGAAGACGAGGTCGTGTAATGCTATGTTGCGTTCTGTCCATTCATCCATTAACATTTCTTGTCCATGCGATATCTCTAGTTTCAAGGTATGGATTGGTACCAAACTTTAAGTATACCTTACTCGCATGGCAAAGAGGAGCCATATATTTGAGATCAATTTGTGAAAGGTCAAGGTCACAGTCCCCCAAAACTGAATCAAGTTTAGCTGGCTATATGTGTTAAGTTGGAATATTCAAAGTTCTTTCCCCTGAATGTATATGGTATTGTCCTGGGAAGTTGTCTCCCATGTTTGAAACAGCTACATTTGGTTAAACTGTTGTGAAATAAAAACCATACATTTACTAATTTAACAGGGAGAGGGGTCCTTTATGAACTTCACACCTGTTTATTAACTCAAGAACAAAGGTTTACTTCATCACTTTCTTCTTCCTTCATGAAAAATTCTCTCGTCTGAAAGGAATCCATTTGCAGGAAAACTACTATTTTCTTGTGTTTGACTATTGTCGATTTCAGTGTGGGATATGTGAGCTCTCAGCTCTTGCTTCAAGGTCAACTAGTCACCAAAAGTTAAGCTGATTTTAGTTTATCATTCAATATAACGTGTGATATATATGTTACATTCTCAGAAGCACAAAATTGTATACCTTTCTCTGGATTGCTAGCTACCAATTGGAATCAAGGCTATTAAACAACCTTGAAATTTAGACTAATGCAATTCCAGATATACGGGCGTATATTGAAGCCCCTTGGGCTCTTGTTGGCAAATGGCACAACGTGACTTATAAGGAATGTACTTAAAAGGAATGTGCAACAAGGCCCCTGCCCTCCATTCTTTGTCAACATGTCTTTTTGGTTTGTTTGGCACCCTGGGGGGTACCTGAAATATATTTTTGGTCATAAAAATTATTTTAACTACATTGTAAACATGCCATTGAAATAAACCGTATATGAATAATTAATTCATGACTAATTTGATCAATTCTTGCTGCAGTTGAACAAAAAAAAGAAAGAAGCCATTTGAATCTGAAGTGTCTAAAATAGCACCCTCGCTGGTAGTCCTGACGTATTCATTCTGTTGATCTGTCAATGCTCTGAATTTCAGATGGAAGCACTGATAAGCATAAAAGATGTGTTCTGAGTACTGGAAGCTGATGTCTGATGTAAACTCTCATCACAAATGGTTCATTATCTTAGAAAATACACGAGAACAATCTCTCAAAAATGTCCAAAATAGCGCTGTGAGAACAATCTCTCAAAAACGTCCAAAATAGCACTCTGAGAACAATCTCTCAAAAACGTCTAAAATAGCACTGTGAGAACAACCTCTCAAAAACGTCCAAAAGAGCACGGAGAACAATCTCTCAAAAACGTCCAAAATAACACTGTGAGAACAATGTCTCAAAAACGTCCAAAATAGCACTGTGAGAACAGTCTCAAAAACGTCCAAAATAGCAGTGAGAACAATCTCTCAAAAACGTCCAAAATAGCACTGTGAGAACAATCTCTCAAAAACGTCCAAAATAGCACTGTGAAAACAATCTCTCAAAAACATCCAAAATAGCATTGTGAGAACAATCTCTCAAAAACGTCCAAAATAGCACTGAGAACAATCTCTCAAAAACCTCCAAAATAGCGCTGTGAGAACAATCTCTCAAAAATGTCCAAAATAGCACTGAGAACAATCTCTCAAATACGTCCAAAATAGCATTGTGAGAACAATCTCTCAAAAACGTCCAAAATAGCACAGAACAATCTCTCAAAAGCGTCCAAAATAGCACTGTGAGAACAATCTCTCAAAAACGTCCAAAATAGCACTGTGAGAACAGTCTTTCAAAAACGTTCAAAATAGCACTGTGAGAACAACCTCTCAAAAAGGTCCAAAATAGCACTGTGACTGGATAATGTTCTACATTATGATTGTTTCATTTCAGCTGTAGATCTGAGTACATCGTCAATTGATGGTTGTGTTAATGGAACAAGGAATGGAGAGCTTCTGCACCCAGCCTCCTCGTAAGTGTAAAATTGTGTAAAATAATAGATGATGAGAACTCTGAAGAGTTATTGCTTTGAATGAAATCTAGAAATTGTGGCATTGCACAAATTGTTATTCTTGCCCTGTGTGTAGTGTGCTATCGCATTAATCAGGTTAAGTCGATCCCGCTCTCTAAAATGGAAGTAAAAAAGGACGATTTTGCTCAATAAATCAGTTCACATAATGAATTCAGCAAAATCTGTTAAGGCGCACACAGACATATATATCCCCATCTAATGATAGTAAAAAAATAAATTGCCATCTGTCTAATTTGCATTATAATAGGCCAAATATTTGTCACACTATTAAAACATTGACTGGATCTTCAAATGGCAAATTCATTTTAGGTCACTGAGTAAAAGATAGATTGTAGTGCACCTGAAGTTTCGGAGCATACATTGACTGGATCTTCAAATGGCAAATTCATTTTAGGCCACTGAACAAAAGATAGATTGTAGTGCACCTGAAGTTTCGGAGCATAGGTTAAGAAGGAATGAAAAGTTAATGAGCAAAAACGACCTTTTTCACCTCATTTTAGAGAGCGGATCTCTCAAACCTGTTAAAGGAGTACTTGCCTTACTTTGTATAGGTTCCTATTACAAAGGTTAGACTTATAACCAACTATTTTAATGTCGTTGAGGGCGATTATTTTATTACAATTTGTGGAGCCATGTTTCCGCGTTGAGGTCGACGTGGGCGCCGCCATGTTGCCTGTGGGATGACGTGACTGATGACGTCAGAATTCAGGACAACGTTCCGGCTAATGCTTTATCCAGGGCCGTTCCAACTACGGACATTTGAATTACTCTAGGTCCGAGTTTTAATTAGAGGGAAAAACTGGCGCTGCAAATCTCACAGGGGTAATTCCTAAAAGGAAATTGGTTTAGGTTACCTCCGCCAACTGAAGAATTTCTTCCCCAAGTTTTTCAACTGAGACTTGCCCAATTCAATTTGGACGAAATTTGAAGCTGAATGGTAAACTAAAAGAGCGTCCTCTGCAATTGTGCAGTGATTTGAGTTGAACGACGATACTTCTAAGTTCGTAAAAATTTTCATGATTACACTTGAACTACTGAAATCAACTGGAACATCAGTGAACTTACTGGGTTCCTTCTCGTGTGAATTAGGACACAACAGGACGTTGTGACGTTTTTAGATGAGTATACACTCACTTCCTCTCATCTAAAAACGTCCTGCAGTGGTGCAATGGCGGCACCCAGTGCACGCTGTGGCGAGCGACAAAATATTCAATATTTCTTTTATGACGCATTCTATCGACATAAGTTTTATATAATGAGATTTAGGGTACGATTGCTGATAAATATAGTCACACTCAAAACTAAGGTAAGTACTCATTTAATGGCATTTAGTGGATATGGAAGAAAGTCTGGACTGAGAGAAATTACAGAGGATGAAAGGAGCAGGTTACCTACATGTCCTTAAAAACAGTTCGCTTGTTAATATATTTACACCAGGTTAACAGGATTAAGGCCGGTAGAAGAAGTTACAAGAATATTTTTTAGACGAGTAGCACATATTGAAAGGGCCTTATGAGAAAGATTTTTATCTCATTTCTCTGCACTGTTTCTCAGGTTGAAAGTCTGGCTGGACTTCAAGTGGTGTGGCTTGGAGTTATTTGTACAAAGATAACAGCTCTTAAACCAGGGGTTTCATGCCAGAGATATTATTGCATTCAGTAACAACATTGATGAACTTGCTTTTCCTAAAGATTATTTATTATGTATTTATTTTTTGCTCTATTTGAATATTTACAGGTGTGAAATCTCTGGTGGTGCAGGGGAGATAATCCAGTCATTGCGTGTCAAGTTGAGGGAGAAGGCCTGTGAAGGGAAGGGGGATAAATTCAAATGTTTAATCTGTATGGTAAGTGGGAATGTAACTGAACTATTAGTAATAATTGTAGAACCAGCCTAATAATAATAATTAATAGAGCCTTGAACAATCTAACAGTTCTAATGATGGAGAAGGGGTATATTATACTAAGAAATTCATAGTTTCACCCAACCTGCTCACTGGGCTCATGTGCAGGTGCAAGCTTGGTATATTCTATCTCAGTAAACAAAAGTTCTCGTAGATGAGGTCATACATGGCAATCACAGTTTCTGTCTATCAGTAAACTTCTCTTGTCCATTCAATATTCCCAGTTCCAGGTTACGGACCAAACTTTGGGTTTAGTGCCGATGAGGCAAAGTCAAACCCAATTTTATTTTGCGTTCAGTTAGGACAGAGAGCCAGTAAAAAAATGAAAAATATCTTGTTCCATGTTATGAATTGGTTAAAAACTGTAGGCATACCTTGCCCATGGGACGAAGAAGAAAGCTATTTATTTTTAGGAAAAAAAGTCCAGACAACGGTCAATGTGGAAAAAAGAGGAAAATGGTGGTGTTCCTTTCAGAACTCAGTTCACGTAATTTCAGGATGTGGAGTATACCTCGAACTGTTGATTTTGATTGATTTATGTTATGTTTATTCAGCCGTTGGTCATTAAAGTTCTATTGTCTGTGTGATCTATCCTGTTTCAGATTTGTGTTTGTACTTTTGGGTTTTCCTTACCCATGGGTCATACAATAGTTGTAAGGTTGAAACCATGGTCACAAGAGCAAAGCCATGATTACCAATGCAGGGATTCATAGAAGTCCAAATTTTACGAACCGAAATCTGGAAAATTGAGGGTTTTTTCACTCAAATTGAGTTAAAATAAAATTTATCGGCATTTTTTATCCCTCAAATTGAGTATATAAATTTTTTACAAACCAGGGTCATTTTTTCCCCCAATGTTGAGTATATAATTTTTTTACAAACCAGGGTAAATGTTACCTTCTGTGAACCTTGTCCACTGTTACCAATTCAGGTATTTTTTAACCTTTTGTGTAATTAAAACCATTTTGTGTCGTTGATTGCGTTTACTCGTTTCCATCATTATGTTTTCAGGTATCCGGCAGGATACATGAACAAATTATGTTAGATTTATTCAAGTTGTTTACGAGTAATACTTCAGGTAATCAGGTAAAACTTTGCAATGCTGCCGGTACTGGTTTTTATTTATATATACATGTACATGTAGTTCTCATATACATGCATCCCTCTCTGAAAGCTGTTATATCTCAATCAATCAACAGTACATAACAGAAATTTTAATTCCTTTTTCCAACTTCCACACAGGACTGTCTGAATAATACACAAACACACATCCAATTTCAGTATACAAATATGGCCCAACTTGTTAGGTGGTAATTATAAAGAAAATATATATTGATATCATAAAAACCCCATTTATCTATTAATTTCGATCTAAAATTAAATTTGAAGAAACCATTATCCAAAATTTAACATTAACAGAAAAATAATTTTAATTATGGAAACATTTAACAAAAGCAGTGAATTAATAAATATAAAAATATTGTGATGACATAAGTGAAGTTCCAGTTATTGTGATATTATTCAATTACAAATGACCACCGAAAATCACTGGTTTATAAAACGATGATTGTAGGCCTATATATTTTATTTATATACACGATGATTGTATTGGGTTACACAAATAATAGGAGTCTTGAGGATGATATTATTTTGATAGAATATGGTTAACAAAAAAAAAGGAGGAAAAAAACAACAACGAAACGCTTCAAAACGGTTGCTTGCTCTCTCGCTAGGAAGAGTTCACTCCCTTGTCATGTTTTCAAACCGCACGCTGTAGGGTTGTGTCAATTTTCGTTATAATCAAACCAAAGTGAAAATGATACAGTATTACTATTTTCTCAAGACAGACCACACAGATTATACAAAGAAATACTTACGATTGGCATTCTACGAAAACAACGTGTGTTTATTCAGTATCGTTTGTATCTCCCTGCGTTGGAAGGAACGAGAACGAAAAGGTCAAACGAAAACGAAACCAAAAAAAAAATGGCGACTCGTCGATTGTTCAGTGAAATTACGGTTCATAAGTATTCGGGATTCTTCCACGGAAATATACGTCGATGTAACTAACATTACGTCGGATAAACTAGTCTCGGATGAATATACCCCGTTAACAGACTAAGTCATCCGAGGTAAATTCAGAGCAGCTGACGGAGTTTGCACTTGACGTTGTTGTTGCTGCCGACAGATTCACAATGATGTGCTTTCGCGACCATGGGATGATTTCCCGACAACCGGGTATTGAAATTTCGAATTTACGAAGCTTGAAAATTCAGTTTCCGAAGCTTGAAAATTCAGTTTCCAACACACAAATTGAGTATAAATATTTTGGTGAAAACTTGATTTTTTACTCAAAAAAATTGAGTTTTGAACTGAAAAATTGAGTTTTAAAACTCGATCTACGAACTGAAATTCGGTACGTAGAACTGACGTGTATGAATCCCTGCAATGTCCGCTTTGTCCATTATAATGTCCTCCTAAGTGATGGCTTTTCCATCACATTCATTTAGCATTGTTAAGACAGATGAGTAGGTGTGAAAATGTTGATTAGCAAAATGAAGATTTAATAAACTGACCAATAAATGACTTCATTATTTTGTAGGAGTCCTACTCCAAACCATTGGCATCTACACAGTGTTGGCATGTCCATTGTGAGGAGTGCTGGCTAAGGACATTGGTCAGTATTATCGGAATTCGCCGTTCATAAAAGCACATCTTTAGCATGCAGTAACTTTAGTCCTGATATTATCCTGTCAAAAGCCATGGTGCATTTAATGCAGGATAATCTAAACTGGGACATCAATTGAGGCAGTAGTGTCCGTCATTTTGTGCATTTTTTTTTCTGTTTTCAGAAACAAAATTGTTTTGACCAAATAAACTAAGTGGTCTGGGGAAAGCAGTTAGTGACATTATTAATCTGTAGATAATTTCTCCATGTCCAGTCAAAAAACCCATTTCTTCATACATATCCTCTATCTCTTACACCATGAAGAGCCGATAATACTTCAAAAATATAAAGTTGTACTTCTAAAGCATTGTAAAGCTGTATGGACCTTATTGCTCTGCGACACTGGTACTCCATGTTTAATGAAGTAGTTTTCAAGAGGAAGCACGATTAATCTCTAAAATTGTCCTGACAATTACTTGATATTTATGTATTTCAGGGTGCCAAGAAGCTGTGCCCTCAGTGTAACATGATTACCTCCCCTTCTGACCTGAGGCGGATCTACTTGTAGCTGAACAAGTACCAGGCAGGGCAGGAGGAGATCATAAAGCTTTATTGGTTTGACTGGCAAAGACAATCTTACATGAAGAACAAAATTCAAATGAGCTGATTGTAAGCTTAAGAGTAAGCTCCCCTTGACAGGTTTCATGTACACCTCGTGACGTGATCGCGTCCATCCGGATGGGCACGTGTGACCTCCAATAGAAATGTTACCTTCGGGTATTTCCAGAACGAGGACTGTCTTTGTTAGTATGAATGAGCACACCACATTTTGTAGTGGATTCGATGCTTAATCACTAATTTATGTCCAAAATATATTGCCAGGCTCAGGAGGGCGTGACCGGGGCATGGACAAAACTAGTTCCAGATTTTGTGATTGGGTTGTATTGGACAAAAACTGAAGTAGGACTGTTCGGGATTGTTCTATATTCATGTACATGTACTATGTTACAGTGAAGGCTGTCTAAACTAAATGTACCTAATAAATTGTACAGTCTGTAAATACTGATAGATTTAACTACCATTCTCTTTTGGGGATGCTGTGGATTGGCCATAAAAGTCTGCATGCCGGCAACCATAGGCTGTAACACTGTCGACAGAAGGATAAACTCATGATAGCATGAGAATGGATTGAACAGGAGCTCCCACTATAGATATTCATGCTGGGGTGGTCAGCTTGTGCCAGAAATAGTCATGTGAGCATCTCAGCTCAGGTACCTTTGGGTAGTTACCAGTACAGCTCCCTGCTATGTTTTACATATGGGAGAAATTTGGCACAAAACTAGCTGAATATACTTGATCAAAGTATTCTATTTAAAAATAGGATTAACATCGATGGAAAAGTGGCAACCTAAAGATAGAGTGACGGCAAAACATGCACATCACCTTTTTGTGGGAATATGTGGTTAGACTAATAACCAAACACGGACAATTGTCGGGGTACCTAAATTGGTAACACAATAAAATGATGATTGAGATTTAGAGTGACAAAGTATTTTGCCCTAATATTATAATGGATAGAAAGGATATATGTATTACTGTTGCACATCTATTGCAACTGCAGAAACACAAAACAAGTGATGGACAATTGGTTGTGAAATAATTCACACCTTGAGGTGCATTTTGTGTTGTAATTTGTAACAAGAGGCACTACAAGAATTGAGTTTCATCTCCAGTTGCACCAGGTATGACCAGATTTCTATGTTTACAGATGTACAGTGATACCTGTGTATAGCCCTTTCCGGAAAGTGTCTGATCTCCCCTGAATAACTGCTGCTCTTTAAGGTTAGAGGTATGAAAAGCTGCTTCCGGGAAGTAGTCGCCTCGGTTTCACATTTAACAAAGGCACCCGCAATTATTTTGAACAACATATAAATAAAGTATCCCAGAATATTTGTTTGCAAAACTGTACTGTTTATATATTCTACATGAACTGATAGAGCCTGTATACGTGTACATTAGAAAGATAATTTTCAAGAAAAACAGGATATTGAATTAATGAAACTAATTGTGGGGGCCTTTTGTACTTGCCGGAAGTTCTCTGCACCACCACGGCCCTAGTGGAAGAAGGTAGATAAAACCCTTTCCGAATTGGGCTATACCAACCATGCTGGAGACCAGATTGTTACGTAGCATCAGTCTTGACAGGGTCCTGTTCAAGGTTCACACTACTTGACCATGGATAATGTCGGTGTTTGGGGATTGGTTGGTTTACTCAGGTGTCAGCATTAACAGGTTTCACTGTATAAGGATTAACTTAACTGCTCACTCAGGTTATCATCCCAGTTCATTTGGTCAGATTTGAGTTTGGTGATCCCTCCAATAATTCAATCGCAGGAAGAGAAGTTTTACACTAGAAAGTCTGGGTGATGAAATTTATCCGAACAGAAAGTTGACAAAATCTTTCAAAATCGTGCAGATAATCAGTTATTGCTTCGTTATTTCAATGCTTTTTAGAGGGTGATCAAATTAATTAGAACAGCTGATTGAATTTTGTCTCCAAAATTGTGGATGATTGAATGTTGATAGGGGGATTGAATTGTTAGAGGGATTACCCTACAATTACCCAAATATGTACGTTCCTATGCGTACGTCCCCGTATGTACGTAAACTCGAATATAAGATTATGGAGTATTATATCTTGCATCATTGCGAGCTATACGATTTCCAAAACAAATCCATCATCCAATCAGGTGGCTAGCTGAGTGAAACCATGCAGAAACACCAGAAATTTGGTTCGGGCTGGCACCTAAATAATTCTGACCTTATTATGTTGGAGAGAGCTGAAACATGAACTTTGGTTCTGGCCATTCAATTCACATTACCTTAGGAGTAATAGAATGTAGCATATATTGTAGAATTGCTTTGAGGGCAATTGCAAATCCACAAATTTTTAACAACAACATTTTTCCGCCTTTCTCCATGTTCTCAAGACTATATAGTTTGGATAAATTTGAGTAACAAGTGACCTGGCACGAACTTAGAATATTGGCATCCATTATCCTTGAACCTATTCAACACCACACCAACTCACAATTTTCACCATAGTTTGATCAATTGGTTGGCAAGTAGGAATTTATTGTCAGTGGAATAAAATTTAAAATTGTATTATATTATTGGTCCCAGAGAAACTGAAGTGCTAGTCGGGTTGTGTTCGAGTATTTACTTTATTTTAGGTTTGCGCTATCAAAGATAGATCAACAGGCTTTATTGATCAAGCCAGGGAAAATTGAAATTAGTGTGCCGTTGAATAGATTAAAGGCTAATTGACACACATTATTCTGGATTTTCAGCTTGAATAAGTTTGATCAATTACAATATAAATCGTAAGGAATGAAAACATTTCATGCTACATGTACTTTGGATGCTCAGTCTGTTTCACTGCCATCTTAGCAAAGATTGAAATACACTGGTTCCATTTCAAAACAGTGAAACTGAAATACCGTATTTCTCAAATTCTCTCTTCATTGTGTACATCTAGTGTGATAATCTGTGAGAATATATTTGCCTAAATAACCAAGGTTGTGCTCTATGGTTGTCCTCATGTGCCTGTATATAAGTGTTTATTGTGGGCAGGGGATATCTTACCTGTACTGGATAGTGAAAATAACCCAACTGTGACAATTCCTTAAGGATTCGAAGGGTCATATTTAGTAGCATGTTGTTGCTGAAATCTTTGTTCGTGTTGACGAAAGAAATGTCTGAATTTTAGAAATGGCATGATCATGGGACCAAAAAATTGGACGGGTTCACAATCTGCTCATAGTGCTACTTCGTTTCCGAAGGGCTATCCCCATACACGTTTCACCAGTTCTGACATTTTTTCGCTCACAATGTATGTCTATCTTGCGTACACCAACATTGTACCTTGAAGAATGATTTGGAGGTTCAACTCCAGCTTAGAGGTAGGTTGTTGCTTTACCATTGACATTGTTCCACATGGAGTCAGTGGTGAGTGCATGGCAACACAAAAACCACTGATACAGAAGTAGTAGCCCTCTATGGGGCAAAGAGTTAAATCATATTCACTCACTCAAATCAGAAGAAGTGAAGGAGTTGGTGGTTGTTTCACAAACACCAGGGTCATGCGACGAAGTATGGAGCAAAAGGTTAGAATTGCTTACCTCACCAACCCAGCAGACCTATTTGAATCCTTTGTACTCATTTCAGATGTATCCAGTATTCTGTGACTTGACCAAACTCTCCCATAACACATGACATAGAAAATGTTCTAGCTGACAAATTCATAGAAAAGGTAGATACTTCATGTAGTTGTGAGTTGTGAGTTTTTGTGTAGCTGAAAAGGCTCAAGTCTGGACAAATTGTTGTCCCCAGACTTGGCTATTGTATGCATTGTCTTGTGATTCTTGCATTGAGTATGAACCATAGAAAGCGGTATAAGTCGATTAAGCTTAATATAATGGAACTGAAGGTTCACGAGATATTTTGCTATTCAAACTGAAATTTTTAAAATCAAATTTTAAGTTTTGTTTTTTCACTGTTATCAGATTTATATGTTAACTATGACAGCATTAATGGAATAACTTTACAGTTTCACTATATTGGGAGTCTTGCACAACAGGCCCGAAGTGCTAATTTGATCAGTTTATTGGTTAACTGGGCCAAAATTGACAACAGGAAGTGGCAATCTCAGAATCTGATTGGATAATTGGTTGTTATGCAAGTTCATCATTGAATCGTCAATATATGCATATATTGACTTTTTGCTGGTGTTGACTATATCGCAACAACATGCCTCTTCACATGACCCTTAAAATTGTATGAAGACAGGTTGACAAACAGCATTTCATGTGAGTATTAACTAGCTTGACAGTGTTTTTATACGCAAAACAATTGACGATATGGCAAGTTTGCCTGGAAGTACTGTTAGCTTTGAGATTATGAATGATTAACAAAGTAATTTACATCGTAGACGACTTGTATAGGTTTTCTTTTATGGTAAACCATTTACACTCTGCCTTACTCGGTAAACTATTTGTATATATGGAAAATATGATGAGTAAATATGTATAAATGTTATAAAACTTCTTTGAAGTTATTGTTTTTACCCCTCAGCCAAATTTTTTGGCCGGAGGGTTATTGTTGTCCATCTGTTTGTCAGTCTTTCCATTATAATAAACATTGGCTACAATTCTTCGGAATATGTATTATCTTCACTTATGAGGCTGGCAATGAACCAGAAGCCTATTGAAAATAACTGACCTTTACCTATTTTTTACTTAGGCCAAAGACTTTGCAAATTCATAACAATATCTCTTAGGATTATGACCAAACATCAAATTTGACAGCATCGTGGAAATGAATTTAGACAAATTTATCCTGAGCATATTTGGGCTTGAAAAAGGGGTGAAATAGCTGCATGTTAGTTCATTATCTGCAAATATCCAAGCAATTGCAGATACTGTAGCTGAAATATATTGTCGGAGGGTTGAATCTGGGAGTTGGAGTCGGAGACTATCAATGAAGGCATTAGATTATGTATTTGGGTCCTGGGTTGAATTACAGTCATCTGGTCCGTCATTCATAATTCAGCCCTCATCCATTAAAGGATATCCGGGTCCTGTGATATAGGAAATTATGTTTGAACAAAAACGGATCATATCCATGAAGTAAATTCCATACACCAGAGCATTTGAAATTCTGGAAAGTGTGAAGTGAAAAATTATATCTCTTGATGGAAAATCAGAAGTCTTAACGGAGCTCAGAGGTGCAACAAAATGTACATATCATTGGAAAAGGCCACTTTGATAACTAGAGATGGAATTTGGCAATTTAAGGTTATGCCGATTGGTTTGATTAATGCACCTCCAGTTTCTTGCCACTTCTTCAAATGGGGCTATCCTGAACCTAAGGATAAGGACTATCCAGGTGTGGCGGAAGCGCTTCAACAAATGCAGGGGGCCAACTCGGGGTTGAAATATTGAAAATTTACACTTTTTGCGCTTTTTCAGAGAAGATATTTAAGGTGAAAATCTTCACCATATCTTCCTTTCTAACTTTTAAATTTACAAAAAATATATATGTATATAACTCAAATATTGTTCAGATGAAACCATGTTCTCGTCAGTTTAAATCAAAGTCGACTTCTAACGTCCTCTGTAGGCATCGATGTTAAGTAGTTGCATCAATGCCAAGCTGAATTGTTTGAAGTTGCGGGTGCCAAACGCAGCAATTTCCTACGCTAATTAACGTTTTTATTGGAAAAGACGGTCGGATATCATATGAAACTGTCTTCATGAAGACAGCCGGAGTTCACACTAACACAGGGAAGAAGTTGGTACTTTGCATGAAACTGCAATTTAAAACAAGTCGTGATAAATTTGGACCAGTGAAGGAAGAAAGAATGGATACTCCCCGGGAAGGTTTTTGTTTTATGGTAAACCATAACCCGGGGCTAGGGGCCGTATGATCCATGTACTTCAAGATCCTCATGGTACTCATATGAACAGTCACAATCAAAGCGTGACTGAGATACATCATTCTTTAGATGACGACTTTACAACAAATATTATGGATTAAGAATACTGATCAGCGATACGGATTTGATATTTTTGGAACATCATGATGTCTTCCCGGCATCATTGAAAACTGTTGACCGCTTCTATTTTGCAGGAAACAAGCCTATGTTTATGTATACTATGATTGTCTTTTTGAATTTGGTGCTATTACTGTTATATGGAATAGGTCTTTGGATTATGGACGCGGATATTCTCTAATGGACGACGGCTGAATTATGAATGACGGACCAGACGCTTGTAATTTGGATTAGAATAATGGTCAGTGATTAGGATTTTATGACAAGAACATCATGTCTTGCTGACATCATTGACAACTGTTGACCGCCTGTGTTGTTATTACTTTTGTTTTTATTTCATACACATTTGGAATTGGTTCAAACTGTCATTCGAACTAGGTGTTTCGATTGTTGACGACGGCTGAATTATGAATGACGGACCAGACACTTGTAATTTGAGACGCTTTTCTACTAAATTATGACCCATTTTAAGGCACTTCAGTCGCAATTATGGGAGGGGGGTTCTTGGCATATTGCAATATTTTCATATAGTGTTGTGGGGGGGGGCTGGAACCCCCCGGCTCCGTCGTGCCTGCTATTGCACGCTTAGCCGAAGGGCCCAATTGTCAGAATTTTGTTTGTACGGAGGGTTTGTTGTGTAAAATGCAAAAATGTGTGAAATTAGGTCTTTGGATTATGGACGCGGATATTCTTTAATGGATGACGGCTGAATTATGAATGACGGACTAGACGCTTGTATTCCCATCTTTTTCATATTGACCAGAGTCCTAGCCATGCCTTTCCCAAGCCAACATTTCTCGCGAGGAGAGGAATGGTAGCTGTTGGCCAGGTGTACTCCGGTTTATGTTTTATATACAGAATTCTAACATCTTGAGAACCTTGAATTGCCTCGAAAATACAATTAAAATTCAAGATCGTAAAACGGCTTGAAGAAGAGAAAGTGTACCGAAGACATTGAAAGGCCAATTCCTGTCCACTCGAAAGTGTACCATCCTTTGCCGTTCGTTGGCAAAATTTATCACCATTGTGGCGATATTTCTCTCATTCTGATTGTATATCGTTATATTTGGCTGTCTGTATAGTCCTATTCATGATCCATACCTGAAGATAGGAATTCTGGAAAGCCATGTCTTTTACGCACCTGTCGAAAGAATATGTATTTCACCATGCGCTCGCTACACCGTTAGCCCAAGTTGTCCACCATTTCGTTGCCAAATAGATATTTATCTACTATCCGACTAGGTGGGCAAAATTGAAGATCTGTGTGTTTGTGAATTATTTGCTTTCAATGAACTTTCCCCATCGACTATGAGCGGAAATTTTGGAAGTGGTGTATTTTTTCAATTGACTGAAAATTTCCAAGTATAAGTACGAGCTCTAAAAAAAATTGTAAAAAAAAACAAAAAAAACGGAACTGGAGAATCAGTCCTCACTTCCGACATGCCTGATGGACAAAAAAAAACAAACAAAAAAACTTGTCAGTTGTTTGGTATGGAGAAGAATTTAAGTCGTTATTATATTCAACGTTCATACACCTATCTGTATCAGATACAAATACAAGGGTCTTGTCCGTCATTCATAATTCAACCGTCGTCCATTAAAGAATATCCGCGTCCATAATCCCAAGACCTATTCCATATCCATATAACAGTACTAGTATTAGCACCAAATTCAAAATGACAATCATAGTATACATAAACATAGGCTAGTTTCCTGCAAGAGAGAAGCGGTCAAAGCGGACAAACGAGTCTCCTTGATGTACGAACCCTGTACATAATCCTGCCATTGAACCTCTCATGTTAGTACCAGGTATGGGATGTGCCCTCGCTCGGGTGGTTAGAGCCTGGCACTTTATCTCGTATATGGTTGTCTGCATATGGTGAAATACTGCTGGCGGCCCTCACCCGAGGTTTGCCCTCTCAGCATAGTAAGTTTGACGTTTATGTTAACAAGGTGGGGCGTCGGGCCTTACAGACTGATGTTCTGAATAAAAACTTGCACTCTATCAATAGTTTCCGCCATTTTACTACGAGCCGTTTCTCATATTTGACCACATGTGATACAACTCAACAATTTTTATCAGATGCGTTAAGAGAGCGGTTGCATCATTTGTATCTAATTCCGCGTGACTGAGATACAGTACATCACATGAATCGCTCTTAAGCCTTGGGATGTCTTCAGAATACTGGCATGTGTGGACAACCAGGTTAACCAGAAGACTATTCTGTGAAGTCATGTGACGCAGTCAGTATGTCGGCACCTCTTCCCACTTCCCTTATATGTGTTGTAATTTTTTCCTGTATATGGCGAGATTCTGCTGGTGGACGTTTCGTCCCCGAGGCCCGCCCCCTGTACAGACCTTTTGGTCTTTGATATATGTTGGCATTTGTGGGAAGTTGATGCTGGGTCGACATCGGGCCTTACAGACTAGCCTTTTGTGTTAAATGCCGTCATTTACATCTGACAACGATACAGCTCACCAATCTCCAATGTACGAGTTGTCACAGCGAAACAGCTCACCAATTACCAGTATACGAGTTGTCAGAACATTTCCATCATAGCTCTCCAGACTTGTATCTAATACCGCTTATGCCGGTGCTAGGGGCCGTGTGGTCATATCATCCAAGTTGCCACATGAATAGGTACAATAAAGCGTACCTGAGATACAACACATATCACGAATCGT
>JAVTVY010040934.1:0-18155 GCA_036873755.1 Hanleya hanleyi | reverse complement strand
TACAGGAAAAAACAACCCAATAAGAGAAATAAGGAGAGGAGGCCAGTAAGCATTGAAAAATAAACAATCAAAGATACTACATAGATAATAATAATAATTATATATAAAATCGTGTTCCATTTGTGTGTTACTTAAGATGATCCTTAAATGTTTAGAGAAACTCAGGATGTCACAATGTTAGAATTTGCAATGGTCGCTTAATTTTGAATGTATTTGAAATGGTCATTGAAATCGTTTAGTGTTTGTTATATAATTTCCAAGATATTTTTGAATTGATATATTAGATGCTTCATTTTTGTCGAGGTCACCAAATAAGAGTGTTCTGGCTGTTGGTAGATTTAGATTGTAGATGGTCGAAAGATTATTTAAGAGATCAGCTCTTTGGGTCGTAAATAATGGACAATGAAACAAAAAATGTGTAACAGTTTCATCACAGTGGCCGCAATTACATTGTGTGTTTTCTGATAAAAAATTATCAAACAAGTGCCTTTTCAAGTTACTACATCCATTTCTAAGTCGACATAGAAATACATTTTCTTTACGAGAACCTACATAATTCCATGTGTGAGGCTTAGTCAGCAAAGATAAATTTCGTAGTTCACGTTTAAAAGCAAAAATTGTAGGACAAGTTCTAATGGAATGAGGAAGAATATTCCATTCACGCACTGTAATTGGAAAGAATGATCCTCTAAATAATTTGGTCCTACACATAAATGGCGTAAATTCGTTTTGGGGACGTATGTTGTACGGATTACGTGCAAGGGAAGTTGACGGGAGATGACGTTGTAAGGATAAAGGCGCAGTACCGTTTACAATGCGATAGAACATTACAAGTCGATGGAACTGACGTCTTTGTGTAAGTGTTTCAAGACCAGCCTCACAATAAAGAGTTTCTGAACTAGCACTTCGTGTTAGTCCAGTGATTGTTCGAATGGCATCTTTCTGGATATTCTCCAACCTGGTAATGTTATTTTGTGATATATTGTCCCATACTATGTCTGCATATTCCAAACTTGGCCGAATGAAGCTCTTATACATGATTTCCAGGGATTTCCGGTCTAAAACATATTTCAACCCCTTTAAGATGGAAAGTTTACTTTGCGCTCTACTGATTATGTCATCAATATGATCACTTTACTATTATTATGGCTAGACAATAAATTGACAGCTTGGCAATATTGTTTACTAATCAAGCAGGATTCTTACCTATATGCTCACCGGAAATTAGTTTCTTCCACGTATAGTCCTGATGGATAGGGATATGGGACTTTCTTGCACAATCATATGTTTATTGGTTAGAATCTTACAACAAAATATAAACATAACGAAGAAATATGTGGATATGCGAATAATATTATCCGGAGAAAAGGCGGTCATTCCTCTAGTTTCAATATGTCCATGGAGCAAACAAACCTGCAATGTAGAATAAAAATGCGTTAAGTTGACCATAATAAATAAAACACCGATAATCAAATATTTGGATCTGTTTCGATAAAGTCTCAAATAAAAGATTGGTTGTCAAAAAATACATCTGTCTCAGCGCATTGCCGAGAATTCCCTTCAATCTAAAACATTAAAAATGCTTGAATGAAGACTCAATGGAAATTCACACCTCCACTTTCTCTCAAGTAGCGATGTTCAAATATCAGGGTCACCAAATATTCTCCCGTGACAATTCTTTTTCATGGCACCCATCAAAGTATAGCTCTAGAAACTTTCTGGATAATTTTAATGTATTCGACTTGTGAATTGAAGGATCGTGAATTTTGCGTTTTCCTCTCTGATCTGGTATATCGCCATGAACGTTTCGACAGACACGTGTTCTACACCGGTCTTTATTTTCCCGCCATACGGGAGCAGTCCTGTGTCGACTTTTCTATGCTGGGGATAAACCGCAGCCGAAATGGAAGGCCACGTGCGTGTACGCGTGTGCTCCTTGACCGTACACAAGCTGGGGTTTTTTTTCAGACAGACCCGTAGAATAAATTGCGATATTTCTAAAATATTAAAGCTAAACGCGCGTGTTGATTTTCCCTATGGACTGCAATACAGTACACAGGCCAAATAACATAAGAAACCTTTCCATTTTTTGGTTTATTTAACGTGAAACAGGGTCGATTTGCCGAGAATTTTCGGCGATATACCGACATTAGTTTTTTTTTATCAATTTCCTGAAAACGCATTCATAAAATAAAATATTTAAATACATTTTTTATCTCGAGTATTATAGGATCATGAAAATATAAATATCATTTCTGTCTCTTCAGCTCTTTCATGTTATATTTATTGGGAAAAGTGTAACACGATTTGCCAGTGAGGTATTAAAACGTGCTCTGAAGTGGGCGAATTTCAGTGGAAATTCCCCGCAAATCGTGTTGCACGTTTTCCGGTAAACATTACAAGAAAACCGCCGAAGATACAAAAATCATATAATAGTTTCATGGTCCCATAATACTCGCGATGAAAAATATTTATTTAGATTTCTATTGCATCCATGCGTTTTCAAGGAAAGGGATCAAAACCTAGTGTCAGCATTATCGCGAAAATTTCCAGGCGAATCAACACCATTTTTCCACGGTAGACTTCCGTATCGCCCTGAATAACAAGGAAATATTTATCAACCTAAATATTTTTGAAACGGGTATTTCTTTAAGTTAAATAATAACTGAACATAATTCAGATCAGTAAGATATCGGCAGAGTTATCTGTTGATTACCTTTTCCGGCCTATTCAAATAATTTTTTTACACGGTGCATACATGGGGAGGGTGTTATTAAACCATTCAGTTTATTTGCGTACGTGACACTTCCATTATCACAGCTAGATGGTTGTCATTTTCATAGAAAATTTTTGCACACAAACAGCGACTTCTCGTAATCAAACCTTTAAAACAAACGCGGAAGGCGATTAAAGTGTAATTTATTTCCCCTGTGTTAAACCCGTTTTCACATTCGCTGATAGCGCTATATTTTGTTACACATGTGCGCAGTTGAGAGCTAAGGCACGGCTTGTTCACCCAGTGTGTATTTATGCGCAGCTTAACACGTGCGATCGTCTTTTGTCAGTGTCTTCCAAACGACGACGTTTTCTTCCGAACGACAGCGGTACCTTCGGCCGTCTCCGGTGATGGTTTTTTTGATCGTTTGCTACACAAAAAAAACGATGGTGCAAACGATGGGTGTAGTAGCTGAGCGTTTTTTTCCATCGTTTAAAACGTCTCAACAGCAAACGCTGGTTGGATACCGTCCCTAAGCCATCAATAAACTAGAGCATAGTCTGAGGGATGCACACATTTGATCAAAATGATCAGTAAGGCTGCTTACAAGATACCCCCCGTAAGGCATAGATACATGGTGGTGGTTAACGTTTCACGATTAAGCTGAATGGGATTGTGGCGGTGGAAATGATCAGTAAGCATGCTTACAAGATACCCCCCGGATGCACAGTTGATAGAAATTGACGAGTATTTGTAGTGGAATATAAGTATACATGTTATAGTAGTTTACGGGTAAGTTCATTCAGAATGCGTTGGGTGGCGGCACAGTATGTAACTAGTTGACAATGAGACCTCGCTCGGTCGCGACTGCGGTTAACAGATTGTCTACGCATGTGTCGTGATGATACACAGAGGAGTTTGATGGATTGTTCTGAAAATTAAACATTTATAAACAATGTTGGTATTTATTATCAAATCAAACCTGCTATTGTTGCGCCATTATCTTCTTATAGCGATCCTACTGCAGACTAAAAGTTCTCACCCTCTGGAGCGCCAAACGCAATCCCAAGTGAGGTCTCATGGTATGGTAGCTGCATACCAAATTTGAGAGGAATCCAAGTAGTGGTTGTCAAGTTATACTCCGGAAAACCAAATGTTACAGACCAACGAGAAAGCTTTGACCCTAGGTGGCGCCACCTGTAGACTCACATGCTCCAAAAGCAATCCCATGCAAGGTCTCATGGTAGCTGCATACCAAATTTGAAAGGAATCCAAGTAGCGGTTGTCAAGTTATGCTCCGGAAACGAAATGTTACGGGCCGATGAGAAAGTTTTGACCATAGGTGGCGCCACCTGTGGACGCACATGCGCCAAACACAATCCCAAGAGAGGTCTCATATGGTATGGTAGCTGCATACCAAATTTGAGAGGAATCCAAGTAGCGGTTCTCAAGTTAAGCTCCGGAAACCAAATGTTACGGACGGACGGACAAGCTGAAACCAGTATACCGCCCCTACACTACGTGTACGGGGGGTATAATAATTAACAAGCAGCCAGAGGATGCTAGGTCCCCCGCCGAAATGGCAGCAATATTTTTTAGCATTGTTGGTCTTAGGGGATATACATGAGGGAGGCAACTGCTGCTTCATAGGCGTTGGATGTGGAAGGGTCTTTCTGCCTTCCCAAGTTTTAAGATCAACTCAGAACGATTGACTGAAAGTTGATTGCTTATGTGATATAGTTTCCATGCAGTGAAGCACCGAGAAGCATCCCCAAGTGACATCTCAAGGCATTATCTGCAAACCAAATTTGACGAGAAGCTGAAGGCATCAACCTGTTGCCCGGAAACCAAATTTTAAATTGCCACCAGTTGTCGCCACCTGTAGGTGCAAGTGAGCGAAATGCAATCCCAAGCATCATCTCATGGCATGGTAGCCTACATGTATTAGCCTATAGTATCTTCTACAGGGGGCTAATGATCGGCTGATGCAGCAACAACAACATTTTCCCAGTTAGACGGCAGATTCAACAAGAGCCCAAGGGGCTTCAATATACGCCCGTATATCTGGGATTACATTGGTTCAAATTTCAAGGTTGTTTAATAGCCTTGATTCCAATTGATCTAGCAATCCAGAGAAAGGTCTACAATTTTTTGCTTATGAGAATGTAACATATATCACATCTTACATTGAATGATAAACTAAAATGAGCTTAACTCTTGGTAACTGGTTGACCTTGAAGCAAGAGCTGAGAGCTCACATATCCCACACTGAAATCGACAATAGTCAAACACAAGAAAATAGTAGTTTTCCTGCAAATGGATTCCTTTCAGACGAGAGAATTTTTCATGAAGGAAGAAGAAAGTGATGAAGTAAACCTTTGTTCTTGAGTTAATAAACAGGTGTGAAGTTCATAAAGGACTCCTTTCCCCGTTAAATTAGTAAATGTATGGTTTTTATTTCACAACAGTTTAACTAAATGAAGCGTTTCAAACATGGGAGACAACTCCACAGGACAATATCATATAAATGCAGGGGAAAGACTTTTGAATATTCCAACAATATTCCAACACATTTAGTCAGCTAAGCTTGATTCAGTTTTGGGGGACTGCAACCTAGAACTTTGACAAATTGATCTCATATGTATGGTTCCACTTTGCCATGCGAGTAAGGTATACTCAAAGTTTGGTACCAATCCATACCTTGAAACTAGAGCTATCGCATGGACAACAAATGTTAATGGATGAATGGACAGAACGCAACATCGCAGTACATGACCTCGTCTTCGACAGGCATATGAAAATGTGACTTTTAATGATTTCTTGATTTTGGGGTCACAGTGACCTTGACCTTTGACCTTGGCCTAAATTTTGGTACATGACAAACCGTCTCCCCTCAATTTCTCAATGGACACAAAAAATCATGATTTTTAACAATTTCACGATTTTGGGGTCACAATGACCTTGACCTTTGACCTTGACCTACATTTTGGTATGTGACACATAGTGTGTCCTTAATGTATCTACTGACACAAAAAATGTTATTTTTAATAATTTCCTAATTTTGGGGTCAGTGACCTTTGACCTTGACCTAATTTTTGGTATGCATCACTTCATTTCCGCCTATTGAATCCACTCACAAAAAATAAGAAATTTTTAACGATTTCCTGATTTTTCGATCACACTGACCTTTGACCTCTGACCTTGACCTACATTTAATATGCAACACATCGTTCCCCCCTAGGGCATCCACTCACCAAAAATTAGAACTGTAGATAGAAAACTGTCAACGATCAATGATTTCCTGATTTTTGACAACAATGACCTTTGACCTCTGACCTCGACCTTAATTTTGGTACGCGACACATCGTCTCCACCTGGCATATCCACTTACAAAAAATTGCAACTGTGGATAGAAAACGTTCACAGATATAGACCGGACACGAACACTTCAGTGATTTCCTGTTTTTTAGGCCAGTGACCTTTGACCTGTGACCTCGACCTTCATTTTGGTACGCGACACATCGTCTCCCCGTAGGGTATCCACTCACCAAAAATTGGAGCTGTGGATAGAAAACTGTCCCAGATATAGACCGGACACGAGAACCGGACAGACGGACAGACGGACAGACGGACGGAATCCGCCATCCCATAATACGACCGCCTTTTGGGCGGGCGTATAATAAAAACGAGGCCGCGCTATGTCATCAGTCAACTGAGACAGTCACGTGGTTGTGTATGAAGATTGGGGTGGGTCTTATCTAATAGTGATCCAATGAAAATGCTCGTATTAGTTTAAAATGGCGGGGTCGAATGACCAATCACTGAACGGGAGACAGCTGGAACAGTATGTTGACACTGTCTGTTAATACAGGGGCGTCGGAAGCAAATTCAAAGTGGTACGGCCACTATCATTGCACTTTAGGTGAGGATCCAGGGGCCGCCCAGGCCCCAGATGCTCCTGGGGTCTAGATCGCCGAAGAAGCGTTCTGAGCGATTTCTGGCGTCAATCAAAATCACTCTGCATTGAAGTATATTTTTAGTTCTTTCCTAACCCTTTTACCATTGAAAACGCAATCGATGGTGGTTTTCTGCGATGCTGAATTACAAAAAATTGTGTATAGTATAGTACTGTATCCTAGGCACATCGTGTAGAAGTAACCGAGATGATGCATCGATAATGTATACCAAATTTTACATTGGGCATTTGAACAGTGTCAGAGATAGAGATCATTAATGATTTTACATAAATTAAAGATGGTTGCCCATCCTTCCCGTCACTCAGAGGAACTAATGTGGTTATTCATTAATGCAAGTCTCTTCATACATCGATGCTGTAAATCAAGTTTCGTATAGAACATTTGAATGGTATCAGAGATAAACATCATTAAAGATTCTGAATAAATTAAAGATGGCCGCCAAGATTTCCGCCCAATCAGAGAAACCAGATCGTCATTCATCGTAAGTCTCTTGATGCATCAATGATGTATACCAAATTTTCCACTGAGCACTCCAACGGAATCAGAGATAGATCATTAATGATTTTGCCTAAATTAAAGATGGCCACCAAAGGTTTTCAGTCAATCAGGTCCCGATTCAAAGTATCTGGATGTATTGATGATACATACCTACCTTCATATAAAACAATTGAATGGTAACCGAGATATGTATGCTATCATTATCGATTTCGCATGAATTAAAGATGGCATCCAGGGTTCCCAGCTAATCAGAAAAGCCTGTTTGGTAATTCGTTGCTTTGAAAGTTGCTTGATGTATCGATGATGTATATCAAATTTCGTATTGAACAGTTGAATGGTTTCCGAGATATGGATCATTATCCATTTTGCATGAAATTAAAGATGGCTGCTAAGGTGCCAATCAGGTCCCAATTCTATAGGCTTCTGGTCCTTGACTAGGCAAATAAGCATACCAAATTTGGAATTCATCAGCGAAACAGTTTTCCGGCTATCTCGCTCACGAACGGACGTACGGACAGACGGACGTACAAGATGATGGGTCTGTGCCTGATAAATTTTAAGCCTTTTGGGGTTGCAACTCATTCATAGAAAGCTCCCTGTACATGAACAACTGCACTGATAACTGCATGCCATCATCTGTCAGTCTGTAGACCAGCAAGGTTGAATTCAGTTCAATTGATCATATGCACAGTGTGCACCCAAACATTAGGAACACAGTTGTAATTAATATAGTAATATACGTGTGTAGACAAATGATTGGTGCAGAAGCTTCAGGGTAAATCCTATGATGTGCAATACAATTATTTGTTAGCAAAATTGAAGGAAATGTTGTCCTTCGTTTAAGATGACACGAAATTCAAAAATCAGGGATTCAGTACTGCGGGGATTTCCCGCCAGTTATTTCACATTATACTTCTGAAATAAAATATGGTTCATGCAAAAGCTTTAGGGTAAATCATATGATGTGGAATAGAATGATTTCATATAGCAAAATTGAAGGCCCAATTCGACTGAAACGGACAAGAAGAAGAGAAACTCAGTGGTGCCACCTTCAGGCAGATGTTGCTGAAATGCAATACGGACTGGCGTCCTGTTGCAAGGAATGCGTATTCCGAATTTCGGAATAACCCAACACAGCATTAGGAAGTTATCGCTTCGAACAGATGTACACGGAAAAAATATCTATTTTGACCCAGTGGCGCCACCTTCAGGCCGATGTTGGTGAAATGCAATACGGACTGACCTCTTGTCGCAAGGAATGCGAATGCTGAATTTCGGAAGAATCCAACAGAGCGTTAGGAAGTTATCGCTTCGAACAGACATGCACGGACGTACACGAACATCCACGGACTCAAAGAAGCAAGAACCAGTGGCGCTACCTTCAGGCAGATGTTGCTGAAATGTAATACGGACTGGCGTCTTGTCACAAGGAATGCGTATTCTAATTTTGGAAGAATCCAACAAAACTTTAGGAAGTTATCGCTTCGAACAGACATGCACGGACGTACACGGACATCCACGGATGCAAAGAAGCAAGAACTAGTGGCGCCACCTTCAGGCAGATGTTGCTGAAATGCAATACGGACTGGCCTCTTGTCGCAAGGAATGCGAATGCTGAATTTCGGAAGAATCCAACAAAGCGTTAGAAAGTTATCGCTTCGAACAGACATGCACGGACGTACACGAATATCCACGGACACAAAGAAGTAAGAACCAGTGGCGCCACCTTCAGGCAGATGTTGCTGAGATGTAATACAGACTCGCATCTTGTCGCAAGGTATGCATATTCCTAATTTCGGAAGAATCCAACAAAGCGTTAGGAAGTTATCACTTCACACGGACATTCACGGATACGAAGAAGCAAGAACTAGTGGCGCCACCTTCAAGCAGATGTTGCTGAAATGCAATACGGACTGGTGTCTTGTCGCAAGGAATGCGTATGCCGAATTTCGGAAGAATCCAACTAAGCGTTAGAAAGTTATCGCTTCGAACAGACATGCACGGACGTACACGGACATCCACATACGCAAAGAAGCAAGAACTAGCGGCGCCACCTTCAGGCAGATGTTGCTGAAATGCAATACGGACTGGCGTCTTGCCGCAAGGAATGCATATTCCGAATTTCGGAAGAATCCAACAAAGCGTTAGGAAGTTATCGCTTCGAACAGACATGGACGGACACACGGACATCCACGGACACAAAGAAGCAAGAACCATTTTAAAGTCCCCGGCCGCGTTGCGGCGGGGGACAAAAATCATCATAGCCATCTGAAAATCTAATAATTTCATCAGTCAACATTCAGGAAGCTCTCACCAAAGTTTATTCAGGCCCGACTTGATAGATCTGCAGATATTCAGTGGACAAGAACATGTTGATGGGCATAGTAGTGAGGTGGCTTAGGGCCATATTTTGTGAGGACCAAAGCACCAAACTTGGCACACCCATCACTTGAGACATATAGAACAATATCAGAAGGGGTGCCCGTTGCTCTGGGCTCTGTGATGCCCTCTGGTCCCCAAAAGGGCATCTGAGGGGCAATATTGCTATTCAAAGAATAGTTAGCCTCCCAACAGCTTCGTTATTTTTATTATCCTTAAGGCTGGGAAGCTGAAACTTGCCACACCGTATCACTGGTTCAAGCCCTACCAGAAAATGTCACAAAATCCAAGATGGCAGCCATGATGACAACATTTTCCAAGAATAAGCCATTTTCCTGACGATTTTTCAGTCATATTTTTCGATTTTTTTTTATTTATGCAATTTCTCCGCAAAAACTGCATGATAAATTAGTAAATATTAATGTGATGTGAAATAAAATAGTTTTTGTCCACTTTTCATCGAGGAAAAGCAGAAATTTTGAAGAAATATGACAAAAAACTCAATTTTCTGGTACCCCATGTGGCCGCCATCTTGAATTTACCCATGATCCTCTGCTCGGGGGTCATGTAAATAGGCTCAAAAGGACCCCAGTATGATAAACGATAAAGTCCCGGAGTTTCAGTTCTCCAGTTTTTGTCGTTCCGGAGATAGGGCAGAATATTTGGTGGGGGCAGGCCAGGTAGGCTTAATATTGAAGGAATACGAAGAAAACAGAACTTTCCAGTTACACCCTAACATCATCCATTTTCAATTTCCTAATGATGCTCTGCTCCGAGTATTATGCTACAGGCTCAAAATAACTTCAATATCATGCGCTAAGTTACAGCTCTCAACGTTTATTCATTTTGGATCACCAGGGACAAATTATCTTAGAATGAAGTGGGGTGGCTGAAACCACCTAAACCAATAATCGCTTGTGTATTAAAAAGGAAACAATCGCCCCTATTTTCATGTAAAACTTGAGGATTCAGCTTTCCATCTCGTAAAATGGGGGAAAAAAGCTGGACATGCTCAAGGCTGGCCAGGTTAGTTTTTCTGGGTTATTCTTGCATTTACCAGGTTTACCCCATGTTGAAGCGTTTACTCCATCAGACGTCCTCAATGCTTACCCATTAACATTCGATGAGTTCTTTGTTTGATCTGATCTGTCATCACAGCACCCGAGCTAGCGTATCTAATTCCGCCGTGTGGATATTTCATAATCTCCACATGAAGCGCTACAATAAATGCGCGGTTGAGATACTAAGGCTACGTCCGAGAATCCACCGTATTCTCGGGACTGCATGTTTGGTGCTGAGGGAAGCTTTCCTGTTGAGTCATGGGATTGCTTTTTAGTCGCCAGACGTCAATTTCTCTCACCTCTTGCTTATCGCTCAATTTCAATCTTTCTACTTTCAAGTTTGAGAGATGAATAGCTGATTTTTTTCTGGAAGGCCGTGAAATTACGTCGGGATAGCTAAAAGAGCTATATGGTCAGAGAAGGGACTCTAAAATCAAGAAAAAATCAAAAGGGCAGTTATCAAGCAATGGGGACCGGGAACATGCAACATACAATTTACATGTTATACCACTGGTCTATATTGAATGGCCACAGTTTTGGTCGAATGTTCATGGGCCTTTGTCACCACTGACCGGTTTGGGAGTGATTAGGTCGATTTCAGGTTCAGAGGCAGATTGGTGGGGGGGGGCGGTGGTGTCTAAAACTACATCTAATATATTCCACTGGGTGCCATTACATATATATGTGCATGGTTCAGCACCCGTGCATAACTCTAATTATATGCCGGTTATGCATGTACACTGTAAGAAAAATGATACTGAAAGGGGAGGATCCTGTGTTCAATTGTTATTGGTGGATTCAGATCCAGCTCCCCCTTTCCCAATGAACTTTTCTTTGGGGCTCGCAATTTTTTAAAGCTAGCACTTTGTGCCTTTATAACAAATCAAATTAGGGGCTTTTTATTCTCGGAAAAAAGCATCATGGGTAAATTCAGATTTGACGAAACGGTAGTGTACCTTGAAAATTTTGTTTTGGAGTATTTTCTTCAAAATTGGTGTATTATTCTACGTAAAACTACCCAATAATATCTTATATCACACCCGATGATTAATTACTAACTCACAAGGTAATTTAGGCAAAGAAAATTGCACAAGTAAAAAGTTTGAAAAATCGATCCGAAAATCTGACAAAATGGCTTATTTTTATAATATGAGGTCACCTAGTTCAACAAGCTGAACCCTGCAGACATTTAATTTTGTGATATTGACAATGCAGGGTTCAGCCGTTGAACCGAAATTTCCTATCGCAAAATTTTCGGCCTCCCGACCTAGGTAACAGCGGGTGGATTTGGGCTCACAAAAATCCATAATACCTACCGCTTTGCACTCGCTTGGATAGAATACATATTTGCCTACTTCCCTGACCATTTATTTTCTCCGTCCAGCTTCTTTAATTTCCATAAACGGCAAAAGAAAAAAAAATCATCGCCGCGGATCTTCCAAAAACGAAATCCGCCGCCATTTTATCACGTGACCCTGATTATCTCGCGTGATGTTATTCTAAATTCAGGATTACAAGAGTCGGAAAACTGAATTCGCTCATTCGATCCAGTCGCTTAGGGAGATGAAAAATCCTGTGAATCACCTTTATCAGTATGTGCCTTCTATTATGCTTGATACCGATAGTTACAATTTTACATTTAAAAGCAGATAATGTGACAGCCTTATGAATGAGCCGTTTCCGACCTTCCCGTCTACAGTCCCGAAATTACAATCGAGGTACGATTAGTCTCGTGTCACCATAGTGATATTTTCAAAATGGCGACGGATTTCGTTTTTGGAAGATCAGCGGCGATGATTTTTTTTTCTTTTGCCGTTTATGAAAATTAAAGAAGCTGGACGGAGAAAATAAATGGTCAGGGAAGTAGGCAAATATGTATTCTATCCAAGCGAGTGCAAAGCGGTATGTATTATCGATTTTTGTGACCCCAAATCCACCCGCTGTTATCTAGGTCGGGAGGCCGAAAAGTTTGCGATAGGAAATTTCGGTTCAACGGCTGAACCCTGCATTGTCAATATCACAAAATTAAATGTCAGCAGGGTTCAGCTTGTTGAACTAGAGGTCACCGTGACATCATCATAGAGACCATCTTGAATTTTGTTACATTTTCTGGTAGCACTGGAACCCTAGATATAGTGTGGCAAGTTTTAGCTTCCTAGCCTCACGGATAATGAAAATAATGAAGATATTGGTAAGCTATCTATTTTTTAATTGGTAATATTTCCCCTTAACCCTACCTGGCCTGGAGGGGGGGACATTATGCCCCCCCCCCCCCTTATCAAACTGTCTGCGCTATCTCCGGAAAGACAAAAAACAGAGAGCCGAAACCCCATGACTTTATAGTTCATCATATTGTGGTCATTTTGAGCCCATTTGCATAACCCCCGAGCAGAGAATCATGGGTAAATTCAATATGGCGGCCACGTGGGGTACCAGAAAATTGATGTTTTTGTCATATTCCTTTAAAATTTCTGCTTTTCCGCTATGAAAAGTGGGCGAAAACTATTTTATTTCACATCACATTAATATTTACTAATTTATCATGCAGTTTTTGCGGAGAAATTGCATAAATAAAAAATTCGGAAAATCTGACAGAAAAATCGACCAAAAATGCGGTTTTTGAAAAATGACGTCACTGTGACGTCATCAGAGAGGCCATCTTGGATTTTTTTTACATTTTCTGGTAGAGCTTGACCCAGGGGTATAGCGTGGTAAGTTTCAGCCTCCTAGCTCAAGGGATAAGAGAATGCCCCCCAGGCCACGACAGGTCCCAAAAAGCCCAGGCCAGATAGGGTTAAATGCCCTTTTGGGGGCCAGAGGGCGTCACATGATCCAAAGTGATGGGCACCCCTTCTGATATTGTTCTGTATGCCTCAAGTACATGTAATGGATGTGCCAAGTTTGGTGCTTTGGTCCAGCGTGTCACAATCTTTTTGCTAAGCCACCTCACTATAGATAACAGTGCAAAAGCTGAGCCATCAATAAATAATAAAAAAAATAATTAAAAATCATGAAATCATCATAGCCATCTGAAAATCAACATTCAGGAAGCTCTCACCAAAGTTTGGTCAGGCCCGACTTCATAGATCTGCAGATATTCAGCGGACAAAAACATGTTGACGGACGGACCGACGCTAGGATGGACGGACGGACGTACATGGCAATGGCAAGACCCCACAACCCTATGGGCTGAGAGGTAATAATGCAGCTGCTACATGAAATTTGACATATTCATTAAATATAAACCCAAGATACATGTATTTGTCTCCCCTGCTTACATCATGTATTCACAATATCAATAAGTTTGTGCAAATCAGTTTCAGTTTCAGCTAGGACAACTAACAGTAACAGTTACATGTAACAACGTTGCAGGCTTGTCATGCACAATAATAGATCAGGCAGGCCAAACTCCGAACAGCGCATGTCAGCTGAACGACTATCGTCTGGCTACAAGCACTGCCTGCAGTCGAATGCTCTAGCACAGATCCGAAGACCAGGGAACATGTGGGTTTGTTATGATGGGACTAATCACGCACACATACAGCTCCCTACGCAAATAGATTCATTGAGAATGGCGAGAAAATCAAGAATCTAACTTCTTTTTCGGTGTAAGCTATTTATTAAATACTTTTGGGATATATTTGGTTGATGAAACAAAGGCTTTTAGCGGAAAGAAGGAAGGCATATATTGCGGAGTAATCTCAGCGCTGAGAGCGTGTTAACAATATTTTCAATTGCAGGCAGTGCTTGTAGCCAGACGATAGTCGTTCAGCTGACATGCGCTGTTCGGAGTTTGGCTGCAGGCTTGTAGTGGATGATAATAGATCACCAGCTGCAGGCTTGTATTGGACGATAACAGATCACCAGATGCAGGCTTGTATTTGATGATAACAGATCATCAGCTGCAGGCTTGTATTGGACGATAACAGATCACCAGTTGCAGGCTCCTAGTGCACAATAATAGATCACCAGATGCAGGCTCTTAGTGCACGATAATGCATCACCAGCTGCTGGCTCATAGTGCACGATACTAGATCACCAGCTACAGGCTCCCATTGCACGATTATAGATTCCCAACTGTAGGTTCGTGTTGGACGATATCAGAGTGAGTGAATATGATTCAACATTGCTTTCAAAACTATTTCAGTCATATAACGACGTTTGGTTCTTATTCCTTTTCACACCCGAAAACCACACAGGTAGGGTCCTATTCCTTTCAACACTCGGGAACCCAATGGATGCACCAGTTCGTCACCTCTTATGACAAGCTCTGAAGCCTATTCATACCTGCAGGTTCATAGTGCATGATAACAGATCACCAGCTGCAGGCTCATAGTGCAAGATAATATATCCTCAGCAGTATGCTTGTAGTGGAAAATAATAGATCATCAGCTGCAGGCTTGTCTTGCACAATAATAGATCACCAGCTGCAGGCTTGTAGTGCATGATAACAAATCACCAGCTGTAGGCTTGTAGTGGTCGATAATGGATCACCAGCTGCAGGCTTGTAGTGGTCGATAATGGATCACCAGCTGCAGGCTTGTAGTGCATAATAATAGATCACCAGATGCAGGCTCCTAGTGCATGATAATAGATCACCAACTGCTGGTTCATAGTAGGACTTGTTTTTCCACGGGAATCCGATTCCCGTCAGCACTCCCGCAAAATAATTTGCGGGAATCCAACAGATTCCCGTAAAATATTAGCAATCTGTATAGAAATGGTAGCATTGGATTCCCGTGGATTCCCGTAGAGCTGGGTTGCCTAGAATATATTTGAATTTCCGTGAATTTTGACGAAAAACAAGGCCTGCATAGTGTATGATAATGGATCACCAGCTGCAGGCTCATAGTGCATGATAATAGATCACCAGCTGCTGGTTCATAGTGCATGATAATAGATCACCAGCTGCAGGCTTGCAGTGCATGATAATAGATCACCAGCTGCAGGCTTGTAGTGAACAATAATAGATCACCAGATGCAGGCTTGTAGTGCATGATAACAAATCACCAGCTGTAGGCTTGTAGTGGTCGATAATGGATCACCAGCTGCAGGCTTGTAGTGCATAATAATAGATCACCAGCTGCAGGCTCCTAGTGCATGATAATAGATCACCAGCTGCAGGCTTGTAGTGAACAATAATAGATCACCAGATGCAGGCTTGTAGTGAACAATAATAGATCAGCAGATGTAGGCTTGTAGTGAACAATAATAGATCACCAGATGCAGGCTTGTAGTGAACAATAATAGATCACCAGATGCAGGCTTGTAGTGAACAATAATAGATCACCAGATGCAGGCTTGTAGTGAACAATAATAGATCAGCAGATGTAGGCTTGTAGTGAACAATAATAGATCACCAGATGCAGGCTTGTAGTGAACAATAATAGATCACCAGATGCAGGCTTGTAGTGAACAATAATAGATCAGCAGATGTAGGCTTGTAGTGAACAATAATAGATCACCAGCTGCAGGCTTGTAGTGAACAATAATAGATCACCAGATGCAGGCTTGTAGTGAACAATAATAGATCACCAGATGCAGGCTTGTAGTGAACAATAATAGATCAGCAGATGCAGGCTTGTAGTGAACAATAATAGATCACCAGATGCAGGCTTGTAGTGAACAATAATAGATCAGCAGATGCAGGCTTGTAGTGAACAATAATAGATCAGCAGATGCAGGCTTGTAGTGAACAATAATAGATCAGCAGATGTAGGCTTGTAGTGAACAATAATAGATCAGCAGATGTAGGCTTGTAGTGAACAATAATAGATCACCAGATGCAGGCTTGTAGTGAACAATAATAGATCACCAGCTGCAGGCTTGTAGTGAACAATAATAGATCACCAGATGCAGGCTTGTAGTGAACAATAATAGATCAGCAGATGTAGGCTTGTAGTGAACAATAATAGATCACCAGATGCAGGCTTGTAGTGAACAATAATCGATCACCAGATGCAGGCTTGTAGTGAACAATAATAGATCACCAGATGCAGGCTTGTAGTGAACAATAATAGATCACCAGATGCAGGCTTGTAGTGAACAATAATAGATCAGCAGATGTAGGCTTGTAGTGCACAATAACAGATCACCAGATGCAGGCTTGTAGTGCACAATAATAGATCAGCAGATGCAGGCTTGTAGTGCACAATAACAGATCACCAGATGCAGGCTTGTAGTGAACAATAATAGATCACCAGGTGCAGGCTTGTAGTGAACAATAATAGATCAGCAGATGCAGGCTTGTAGTGCATGATAATTGATCGCCAGATGCAGGCTCATAGTGCATGATAATAGATCACCAGATGCAGGCTCATAGTGCATGATAATAGATCACCAGTTGCAGGCTTGTAGTGCACGATAATAGATCACCAGCTGCAGGCTTGTAGTGCACGATAATAGATCACCAGCTGCAGGCTTGTAGTGCCATGATAATAGATCACCAGATGCAGGCTTGTAGTGCACGATAATAGATCACCAGCTGCAGGCTTGTAGTGCATAATAATAGATCACCAGCTGCAGCCTCATAGTGCATGATAATAGATCACCAGCTGCAGCCTCATAGTGCATGATGATAGATCACCAGCTGCAGGCTTGTAGTGAACAATAATAGATCATCAGGTGCAGGCTTGTAGTGCACGATAATCGATCACCAGATGCAGGCTTGTAGTGCACGATAATAGATCACCAGCTGCAGGCTCGTAGTGCATAATAATAGATCACCAGCTGCAGGCTTGTAGTGAACGATAATAGATCACCAGATGCAGGCTTGTAGTGCACGATAATAGATCACCAGCTGCAGGCTCGTAGTGCATAATAATAGATCACCAGCTGCAGCCTCATAGTGCATGATAATAGATCACCAGCTGCAGGCTTATAGTCTACGAGACCTCATACGTAGTTTACACTGAATCTAACAAATTGATGGTCATGATGGTGCACCAATTATACACTTGCTGTGCACTGTTTTTGCACCAGCACAAGTATTTAGTTAGGGCTTTCGTTTTTTATTTGTTGGTTCACGGATCCGCTGACCTACTTTTTCCGAAAATGGAATATTTTTTTTTATGATTTTGTCCTTTTTTATTTCCGCCGACGTACAAATTTGCTACTGACCTTATTTTTATATCCTCTGATAAAAAAAAAATCACAATTCTCGACAGGATGACTCGGTGGAAAGGCTGAGGTATACAAAAATATATACTGTCGAAGATTGAAACTTTAGACACGAGGTATCTGTAGACATCGCGCATCCATTTTGGACCTTTCAAGGGAGATAACTCTGCAAAGTTGTTGTGGTGCGCTGTGACAAAATGGCGGGAATAGCGGGCAGTTTTACATCTGTGTCGTCGTAAAGAAAGGGGCGGAAATCAAGACTAGATCTTTTCAGCAATGTAACGAGCAGCAGCGATACTGTTGGGGACAAATCTATTACGTCGGCTGACACGGTTTCCTCCGTGAAGTCGTCAAAACATGAAGATGATGCTGTCTCTGAAATTATGCGACCTGTCTACCCCGATG